>WTSP01014930.1:0-20642 GCA_025331215.1 Actenoides lindsayi | reverse complement strand
CGCAGGCCGCACTCCTGCCCCGCCCCGCCCGGCAGGCCCCGCCCGTGCCGCGCGGGGGGGGCCGAATTCTCCCCCTGGCACCGCGGCCTCCTGAAGCGACCGCCTGCGGGGGACGCAGGAAACGGGAGGGCTTTGTCGCGGGTACCGCAGTCGCTTTTCCTCCTCCCGTGTTTGCGGGCGCCGTTCTCCCCGGGGGGCGCAGCGTTTACCACCTCACTTCTCTCCTCCCCTCCCCGCGCCGCTGTTAACTGTCGCTAATGACGAGAGCGCGGCCCAGAGAGAGAGCCGGGGCGGCTCGGGGCCGCTGCCCAGCGCGGGGCGCAGGCGTCCCGCTGTCCTTCCCCCGCCGGGGCCGGGCCGAGCCCTTGATAAACCGTTCGGGAGGACTTGGTGTCAGGGCTCCAGTGGCGCAATCGGTTAGCGCGCGGTACTTATACAACAGTACAAAGCCGAGCAATGCCGAGGTTGTGAGTTCGAGCCTCACCTGGAGCACAGAGCTTTTTTGGGAGGGAGAACGGGTTTTTTTGTGACTCAACCGCGCTGAGGACGAACAAACAGCAAAGCTCACGGAAAAATTATGCGGCCGTGGCAGCCTGTGCCCGCTGAGCTGCTGTGGGGTGTCGGTGCACTGGAGCACTGGGTGACGGCGTGGCAGTGGTCATACCAGCACACAGGGAGGGTGCTGGCAGGGGGTTTTTATTGTCGACGTTTGCTTGTGTATGTTTGGTTAAGGCTAGGCGTGAGTATATCAATATAAGTGTCGTTCGTTCAGAGCAGCTTCTCAGTGTGGAATAAAGAACGTTTTCCTAGTAAGAGCTCGTCCTGTGAAGTTGTAGGAAATAAAGATTATTTTAGACTGTGTCTTTTCATACAGAGTGCAATTAAATATTGACTTGTACAGTCACTACAGCAGAAGCGTAACAAAATCTTCCCCCTTAGTCTGTCTCCTTTGACAATGACAGTATGTAACTGCCCATGACCTTGGTCATGCTTTACAAATGTGCGGGCTGTAGAAGGAAGGAAAACAATTCAAATAATTTCAGATTTCTTTTCACAACTTGAGAGGTGGCAGGGCCACTGGAAAAGGAGCAGCTTCCTCAAAGGGAAGGTTGTGGATCACTGTAACATTTATGCTCAGATCTTGTGAACCAACAGTATCAAGTCTGTTACTTTTACAGCGCTAGTTATATCAACAAGTTCAATGAGATCCTCTAGATCATGCAGGCAGAGGTGCCTTTATTGCCCAAATCAGCACATTAGTGTCCACTGTGGGTGTTAACTCCCCAAAGTGCCACTTTCAAGGTTTTTAATTAGCACTACTTCCCTATTCTAGTTACAGCATTGTCCCCTCTGAATTTTGCGTTAACTTCACTGATGTGTGTGGTCATATCTGAGGCATGCACCATATCAACATAAGGAATTCTAAATCAACAAGAGGGAGCTGTAATATATCAAAAGGTAAGTTTATCTTTTGCTTGTAGTGAGTCTCACATTTTCTCCTTCATGCAGGAGTGCCATATCCCAGTGCTGAGGAGTATAGACAGTATGGAGGATATGTTTACAGAGGTACTGGAAATACTGAAAAATGAAGATGCTGCTTTTGTGTAACTGGGAAAAAAAATGGCAAACAATGTAGCAGAGAGAGGACTCCACTCCCTGGACAGAGACCACTTTTTTTCAGAAACTGAGTGAGGACTCCAGTGCTGCTTCCTCCTCCCTCTCCTCCTTCCCCTGTGTGCCTCCAGGCACAGGCACTTCCTCACCAAGGAAGAACCGCTAGTTTTGCATTTGGGGTCTTTGGTGGAATTTTTAACAAATATGAGGTGCACAAAGCAGATGTTGCTTGTTGCATTTGCAGCTTTTTTGCAGTTTGCTTCTGAGGTGCCAGAGTGCATCCAGGACAATCAAGTGAGAGCTGCAGAGTGCTGTGGCCTCCTTCATCCCCGTGGCCCTATATTGGCTTTTACTGTCACTCCAAGATGATTTTTGTCTTGCCTCTGAAAAAAAGAAAAGGGTAGAATTGCCATGTGCAGCAACACTTGTTTGCATTTCTGCAGCAGAAGCCTTACCTCCTGGTTGACTCCTGTACCTGAAACCTGAGGGAAACATGTTCTGCTTACGGAGATTTCACACTGAAAATCGTGCTAATTAGGACAATTTATGGGGAATTACTCAAAATCCCTGTACAATGAAAGGATGCTATTTATCTAATGGGTAGTTACTAAATAAAGTGAGCTTCTGCTAAAGCATGAGGGCTTCCTGACAGAGGCAGGACTCTGAAATAAGATGAAATAAACCCGCCTGGAGCAGTGCAGCTCATTGTGGCCTGGCTGTGGGCACCTGGGCAGGGGCAGTGCTGGGGCCTCCTCCCGGTCCTATGGAGGTGCTGCTGTGGAGCTGGTGAGGCCTTGCCAAGCCTGAGGAAGAAGGGTACCATGTTGGAGCTGAGGTTACTGAGTCTTTTATTTCCTTCCCTAGGGGGCTGCTATGGGGAGAAGGTGAACCTGGGTGCCCCTGGAGGAGCTGCTGTGCCAGGGAAGGGGGCTGAGGTTTGGGCTGTGGCAGGGTTTCTCCAGGGTATGTGAGGAGGCTGACTTTGTGTGGTGCTGAGCAGGGGCTTCCATGGTGCTGCTGTTGTGGCCTCACTGGCTCTGATGAGGTGGAGTCGAGCATCCCAGGCTGTCACGTGCACTTGCAACTTTGTCCTGAAAATGAAGTGTCTTACAGATATATGAAAAGAAAGTATATGGGTTTGGTTTTTTTGTTTGTTGGTTTTTTTTTTCCACTAAGCTTTTTTGTTGTTGGACTTTATGGTCCTGAGTTGTTGGTTAATGCTTTAATGATAGTTGGCAGTGTTTATATATCTAAAAAGATGAAGCACCATGCACAAGCAGATTGGGACATTGGGCCTATGGAGGAGATCCAGACACTTCTCAAATGTCTGAATACAGGTCTATCAAGACAGACATGTAGGAATCCTAGAACTGAAGGTATTTGTGCCTACTGGAAGGCCTTTTATATATATATGTGAAAATACATACATATATATATATATATATAAGGAGGCTGAGGGGAGACCTTATCGCTCTCTACATCTACCTGAAAGGAGGTTGTAGTCAGGTGAGTGCCAGTCTCTTTCAATTAACAAGTGATACAAAGAGAGGAAATGGCCTAAAGTTATGCCAGGGGACATTTAGGTTGGATATGTGAAAAAATTTCTTCACCAAAAGGGTTGTCAAGCACTGGAACAGGCTGCCCATGGAAGTGGTGGAGTCACCATCTCTGGAGGTATTTAAAAGATTTGTAGACATGATGCTTAGTGACTTGGTTTAGTGGTGGACCTGGCAGTGCTGGGTTAATGGTTGGGCTCAATAATCTTAAAGGTCTTTTCAAACCTAAAGGATTCTATGGGTGTATATGTATGTGTAAAGATAACTCTACACCATTATGGGATAGCTCCCCATGTCTGTGTGTGAGTGATATCTTTTCTAAATCTTTAATGTGTGCAGGTGATGTGTTTAGGAAACACCTTTGTGTGAGTGATGCCAAGTGCCAGCTCTACTAATATGACCTAGAGAGAGGTAATTCCTGCTTCCACCTCCTGACTCTTGCCCAAATAACAACCTAGTTCACCTGTGCCTTGTTTTCCTTTGAAACCCAAGTATCAGACCTTGTTCTCCGCCCTCTGAGTCATTGCTTGGCGTTTATCACTGTGCTTGCAGGTAATGCCCAGGAGAGCTCTTGTCTTAGCCTGGGGGTTGCTGTCTTCTGGTGAGGGGCTTAGACAGGCCCTAGGTGCTCCTGAAAGTGCACTCAGGAAGAAAGGTTTTTGCCATGGTGAGTCTTCCACGCTGCCCAGTTTACTTAAGAGCCTGCTTTTCTAGCCTTTGCCGTGTTCTTTGTTTCTGTATTAATTTGCCTGGTGTAGATGGCCTGCCTACAGGCCTGTATCTCCCTAATTCCCCTGAAATCCTTCCAGGGTCATTTTAAAAAGGTCCTTCTTTTTAAAATTTGTGTTGCTCTTTATTTAATATTAATCATGGCCTGGATGTACTCTACAGGTTTATTCTGGTTGCTCTGAGTTCCCACTAACCATGGAAAAAAAGAGGGCTTGTTTGTAGACAGAGGGAAACTTTACATGTGTGTTGCTTATTTCAGAAAGGAGAATTTACACAGATCTAGCTGTTGCCTAATCTTGGAGACTTAATAGTAATCAGTTAGGAGTCAAGCTTCGTGTTTATCCCTATGGGAGCTTGCTCAAACACAAAGTCCCACTACAATGGGAGATGCAGGATCTAGAAGAAGGAATGACAAGCTCATGCAGGATAGCCCTTCCTGATGTTTATTTCTAAAACTGAAAACTTGTTTCTGGTATGTTAATACATTTCTGGTGTTTGTGAGGCTTTAAGTGTTTACTTGACTTGTTTCTTTGAATGTATCTGCCAGTGAACTGTCATCATATTGAGGCTTGTGTATCCTAACAAGCGCCTATAAAAGCCTATAATAAAGACTTGGCCCACCTAATTGTTTTGAAACCAAAGTATTAAATATTTCTAATTTTAACTTCACAAGTCGCAAATAACCAACAAGTCTGCTCTTCAAAACTTTTCCAATAGATGGCACTGTGGTCCCACAAAGCGAAAAAAGAACAAGAAAAGCATTGCCGGACATCCTAAAAATAGAAACCACTTGCCAAACGCTCCATTGTGCACAGCAGAGAACAGTACCCAAAAATTCCAAGGGTTGCTTAGAAAACAAAGTCCACTAGAGGTATAGATGCCTTAGTTTTCTGGTTTGGGTTCTCCTTCCCCCTTTGCCTCCTGTATGTAACATCCTGAGGACCCTTCTGAAATGAAAATCTGTTGATTAGTTGTGTTTGAAGTAATAGAGGTGGTCAGGGTGTATCATGCTTTCTAAGTCTGTATGAATTCAGTACTGGGTCAAAGTGCCAGCATAGCAGGCTGGGCTTAGAATCTCTTGGACAAATTTTTTAAAGAATAACTGGTGTTAGAAGTTTCTGAGCAGTGCTGCTTAAAGTCCAGGTGTCTGCTTCCCACTTGAGGGTGCCCATGCTATGGAGGTATGTGGCTTAGAAGCAGCAGCTGTGAGGAGAGGAACAAAATGTTTGCAAACCATAAGGAAAGGACTCTTAAAACAAACAGAAATATGCTGCTTTTTTGAGGAGAAAGATAAGGTAAGGGTGGGGAGAGGAGAAAGGAAAAAAAACCCGAACAACCCTATCAGATGGTCACATGGGTCGGAAGCTGCTTTCCTTTGTGAAGAGAAGGCCTGAAAGATGAAGGGGATAGTTGGGATGATACAGGCTGATAGAAGGAGAATTGATAAGAACTTGTAAGATCACTAGAAAAGCAAGCTCACAAAGAGAAAGAACTCATGCATTGCTCTCTGAAACTGTGTAAGGGGATGTTAAAAGGAACATGAACAAAAGAGAACGGGTAGGGAGACAAAGAAAAGGAGAAGGTAACAGAAAGAGTGAGTAAACGAAAATAGGTAAGGAGACTTTAAAAAAAAAAAAAAGTACATCGGTTTGTCTGGCTATAGCTATTATGAATGTGCTGCCTAGGGCAGTGAAAAACAAATGAGTAAGTGTTAGCCAGTCGAGCCAACCTAAGAGGGAGTTGCTGTGGAAAGCAGATTGGTCTGTACATTTTGCTTGAGCAAAGAGTGATCTCAAGAGGCAGGTTTTTCTTCTTTGTGTTTTCAGAGGTTACTTTAATGTGGCAATGTAAGAGACCCCTTGGTCTCTCTAGGGATTGAAGCTGGTATTGGGAGGGCTAGAGAGCTCAGCTTTCTGGTTAGGGAAAGGAAGGAAATGGACAATCAGTAGTGGATTTTTTTCCCATTTAATTTTCTTGCTTATGCTGAGTTTGCTGTGTTAGGCTCTGCTTTTGAGGTGGAAAAAGACTCTTGGTTTCTTCAAATAGTTTTGGTGCAGCCTAAATATTTGAAACCTTGGAAAAGTCTCAAAATACAGCAAAACAAACTAAACCAGACCCAGAGAAAGAACAAGCTGTGGAAGTGGCTGAAATGGCAGGGGACAGTCAGAGTGTCTGTAATTAAAACTTCTGCAGGAGGGATGCTTCCTTGAAGGAGGCAATTAGGCCTGTGCTGCCTGCTTTAGTTGAGAGATCTTTATACACAGGATAGCAGGTTTATGGTAGTGCTAAGAAATACTTCTAGAAATCTTACTATTAAGATACATATATGAAGATTGCAGAGGAGGATAAAGAAACAATTTTGTAAATATTTGTGTTCTGAAGAGAATGTATAAAATTCTTAAGAGGCAATTGTGTCACAGATCACATGGCTATATGGCGTGACATAGATGGTTTTCTGGTTTTGTGAAGAGAGGCTGTCATTAATTGTACACATGAACATCCAAAATTATTTGCAAGGTCTCAGCGTCAGTTGACTTTACTGCTTGCATTTATTTTTCCATGTATTTTACCCATTGAAATAGGGATGAGAGTTGGCTAACTATACATCTTAATTTTAAGCATTATTTACATACTGTTTAAAGGTAGAGTTTAAAGAAGGATATACATCTGTCTTTAAGAAAAGACACATCAGACTTGTGCCAGCATGTATGAAGGCCATTTAATATTAAAAACCTGTTAATAATGCAAGTTCATGTAGCTATGTCAGGGAGCTGTGTGCTAAAAAATGGCTCTGTTGCTTTTGCAAAAACCTCATATATTGTGGCAGCAAGCTGAAAATGTCTTGGAAGTGAAAATATGCCCTAAAAAAAATTTCACTTAAGGTTTAGGGGAGTCTTATAGGAAACTGATGTTGGATTTGAGGGTGCTTTTAGCCAAGATGAGTGAGGGGTTTCTGTATTAGAGTGCCCAGATCGAGGCTTGGGGAGTTACTCTTTCGCATGCTCCGGGCCACTCTGCCTCTCTCTTCACTGATTTTGCTTCTTCCACACTTTCACCCTCATGGAGGCCTCTGCCTGACAATGGATAGACGGTTGCCTTGAAGCTGACACCATTTTAGGGAAGGCATGAAGCACTTATTCCCTCCCCACCCACAGTTCCCCATACTCCCAACTGCCACCTGAGGGCCTGAATTTGTCTCCCACTTTGGTCAAGTGCTTTAAAGGTTTCACACTGTAGTGTGAGGTCCACGCCAGTTGCCTTGTCTCAGTGCAGCTGTGAACCCATTCCTGTAAATCCTTGTGAACTGACATGAGGTGCTGTGCTTCCTGGGGTGACTCAGGAGGAGCTGTGTGGACATGCATAGTTGTAGGGGGGTAGTGGCTTGGGCCAAGCCATTTATTGGATCCAGCCCTAACACCTCAGGAGTACTTGTGTCTTCTTGAGACTTG
The DNA here is from genome assembly GCA_025331215.1 of Actenoides lindsayi. Taxonomy (NCBI): domain Eukaryota; kingdom Metazoa; phylum Chordata; class Aves; order Coraciiformes; family Alcedinidae; genus Actenoides; species Actenoides lindsayi. Next base: position 13,294 of record WTSP01014930.1, on the reverse strand, counting down.
CAGTCTGTTAAGCTCAGTGACTGTGTCCCATTGAAATCAATGCCAGTAAAAAATGCCTTCATTCAGAGCTATTGAGATTTATAGGTGCTCGCATATGTATTTAAGACCCTAATAGCTTTGAATATTTGACTGCTAATAATGAATTGTTTGTGAGGCCTATAGTAGCCTGCATCTGTTTAAAATACTGCTGTGATTGATGGGTGTATCTGATTGTGTCTGTCATTCTCATTTAGCTATTCTGCTCCTGCAGTGTAACCTAGCCAAAAAAATACTTACTGCTATTTATTATGATAAAGGAAACGTTTGGTGTAGCTCTGTTGCTGTTTCATAAGTTCTTAACGTATAGTATCTTTGAAAATCCATCTTTTTCTAGAGTTGGAGACTTGTGTTTCCTTGAGGGTACTAGGAATGCTATGCTATGTCTTTGTGTTTGAAGGCAAACTTGTTAATAGAGAGTTAGGGTACTTGCCCCATCGTCTTTAAGTTCCTAAGAGCCGTAGCCCTTTGACAGGATTCTTACAATTGAACAAATTTTCAGAGCTGTTTAGGGATGCCTGCCTGATGTTGATGTTTGCCTGCTTCTAAGCATCTGGATGTTGTAAAGGATATCTAGCAAACAGACATTTCAAATGTTAATGTATTTGAAGTATTCTTGCAGGAGTAGCCACTATTATCTAAATACCTCTGAAAGTAAAAGCCAAGCTGTTAAGTAATCAAGATTGGGGTGACTGTTTTTGAAATGTAGTATTAATGTAGAATACAAAAGGGTGCATTTTCACTGGTAGGTGAATTTGCTTCATGTTCCATAAGAGAATAAAGATTGGCCCCAAGTAATGGGAAGCTTATGTCTGGCTGTGAGGAAACCAGGAAATTCATGGGGCTTTAAAGTATGACCCACTGCAGTATTCAGTATGTGTGATTTTTGGCATGATTCAGCAGTAAATACTAGTTGAAAACAGAAGCACAAATTATAGGGTAAATAATTCAGGCCAAAGAGAGGCTTCCTGCTAATGCACACATAGTAAAGGAAATGGAAGTAGAACCACAAAATACAATTGCTGGGAAGAACAGCAACAGTTTGAAACATTCACTGCTAAAACTGTGGAAACAGTCCTCCTGGATGATACCTGAAATCAGAACGGCATATTCATCTTCTCTGTATGTGTGTGCACTGACCAGTAAATCGTGTGAAGACTGTTGTGCTTGACAGACACCATTTTGTAGGGGACTTTCTGTTCTGCAGCTGGTGGGTTGGAGTATATAATCAGCATAATGCTCCTTTGGTAGATGATCTAATAAATGTCTGTGACTTGACGTTAAAACTCTTTTTTTTTTTGTGGTCATTGGTCTAGGTGCATCATGCACTGTAAGAGAACTTCCTTATACTGAATTGTTGCTATCATCTTTCCCTTTGCATTTTATTTAGTATTTAAATGTACAACTTTGGCAGCTGACATAAGACAGTGCTTCTTTTCTACTCTATGCCTAGAGAGCCACCTAAGCAATGTTCTTACTTGTCATTTGATAGAGTAACTTTTACCTTCTGGCAAAAAACAGAACCAAAGTAGTCCTAACAGACGTGTTTTGCTGTCACTGTGACTGAGTGATCTGGGTTCTGTTTGCTTCATTTGGAATGAGGAGGACCTTCAGAAATCAACAAGGACCTTTCACAAGAGAGGTGCAAACTAAGGCAAATAGCAAAATAAACCATTATCACAGTAAATTCTCTAGCTTGGACCTCTTTTAGTTGCTATCAGAGCTTAGAATGCTTTGACTTAATGTGTAACAGGGTTTTCATGGAGGGGAAGGGTGTTACTTGTGTATGACCTCTGTAGAGTCAGTGGTTGAGGGGGGACAGCTAACAGTGTTGATCAGGTGTGACCCATGGTGAGCTGTTGCTTCAAGATTGCTTCCTTGTGCAGTGTGATAACTAGAAAATCACAATTTCTTTGTCTCTAGTGAATGCTGCTTTGAAATGCAAGTTGAATGGCATTTAATTTTTTATATGGAATATTTCTACTTATTAAGTTGCTTGTTTTCTCTGGAAGCTAATCTATGGGATAATGGGGTGAAAATTCCTGTAGCTTACTCCATTAAATGGCTGCTGGACAATATCAAAAAGTGGGGTTTAAGGGTCAATTTGGAAAGTAATTTAGACCAGAAGTTTCCAATAACAATTGTGGTTTGGATACAGTTGAAATAAATTCAGCTTTACTTGCATTGGCTAAGTAATAATCTTAGAGTAGATGTGAACAATACGTGTTGGAGACATATCCTGAAAGAAAATTATAAGTGATACAGATGAACTGGGTTAACAAACTGGTAGTGATTACAAGCTATGAAAGTGCTGGTCTTAGCTGTCGCACTCAATAAACAAACCTGAAGAGGTATTAGCAGCATTAGTACTAGCAGCATTTGGCCATCTGGCTTGGCTTCTGTGGGAGGTTTAAAAAGAAAGAAAAAATACCACTGTTAGTGGAACTGTATCCATTGAAATCATACGAGATCCTGGCCCTACCTTTTAATGTTTCAGTTCCTTGTGTGCTGTACGTCCTGCACTTGGATCTTATGTGATCATTTGATTTGACTGGGCAGATGTTTTGTTGATGTTCATGGACCACCAATGGTCCATGAAGTCCTAGTTAGTGGTCAGTTCAAGTTACTGTGCATCAGTCTAACCATGCTGGTGGTCTGCAAGAAACCTTAAGGTAACTTCAGACCTACAGACCTTTGTCCTGCAGCACTGGTGGCTGTAACTTTAAGCTTGTGTGGCCCATTGTACTGTGGACAAAAAAACAACCAAACAAAAATCCCCACATCCAAAAACAAACAAACAAACACCACACCAAAAAAACCACAACCCAAACAAAAAAGACCTCCAAACTGTTTCTGTATCTTGTGTAATCAAATTTGTCTTTAACGTCTCCTTGGCTTAGAATTGTAAACATGAGTGGTGATCAGGCAAAATTGCTTCTTGCTCATTCTTTACTGAGTGGGTATTTATGAACTACTGAGTAAATAAGCTTTTGCTGTAGCTTAGTGTCACTCTGACTGTGATTCCCACACGTTCTGTTTGTGTCTTGTTTTACTGATAAACTCTTTTCATCCCATGTCTGTGTTAAAAAACTTAACGTTCACAAATTATCAACTTAATGTGTAAAATGTCAGTTTATTACATCTAACTTTTTCAACTGACACTTTTTTTTTTCCCCCTTAAAATTTGGCTTTCCTAATCCTGTAAGAAAATGAATCAAAGGATGGATGTTTTTTTGACTTTTTGTGCTACTGCTAGAAATAAAACTGCTTTGAAATACATAGTTGATAGTATATCTTGGTATGTGATTCATACCATAATCAAACTGACAGACATCAGTGGAACACTTAGGAATTTATGCTTGGAATTAAGTCCAGCAAAATGCTTCTGGAATCTCCTGGTAATTTCCTTTTATCAGTGTAAGTGATGCAGCATGAATCCATCATAATTACTGTGGAGCTGCACCAAATTAGATGATATGATTGAGTCTGAATTTTTCCACTTTTTTTTTTTTTTTTTTAAGAAATGAGAGATGGTAACAAAGAGGCAGGCTGTGTAACATTCATCATTGGATGAGTTTGTTTGTCCTCCCATATATAGGAGAGACCTATTTCTTCTATTCATTGTTCCCCATTTAGATTGCTTACAATCTTTTCAAAGTGATTATCAACTACTATTCTAATACAATAATGGTGTATTATAATTCTGTTCTTGTTTAGTTCAGTGACAGACATAGGCAAATCAGGCTCATACTGTTAAGCAGCTGTATCTGGTAAAGCCGTGCGTGACTAAACTTGGTGTGGTGGCTCACAACACTGATTTGTTTACACTGGTAAAAACTGAGGTCCATGTTCATTCAGCTAAGCTGAGCTATTTCAGATTTATACTGGTGAAACGGAAACAAAAATATCTGGTGTGTGCTTGAATTGTTGTAGTAGGATAAACTCTTTATTCTCATTTATCTGAGAAATGCCAATCAAACAGTACAGGACAGGGCATGAATGTTAGACAGCTCCATGGGTATGGTTGTGCAAAACAGACCAGACTCTCTGAGAGACCTGTACAGATACCTAAGTTTAGTTACCACATCTAATCTAGGTCACAGTGAAAATGACATTGTAGTGTTGTAATTTCACATGAGGTTTGTTTTTTTTTCCTTAGCAGATTTTGCTAGGTGAACAACTTTCAGTTTGGCCCACAGATGAAAAATTTTGTCTTAGCAAATTTGATGTGAATTTTTGGCAATTGCAGCAGGCATCTCTATCACTTGAAAGAGAGAACAACTTGTTAGTCCATGACTAGACGTGGGAAAATAGGAGTCCATATTTTTTAATGGATTTTGAAGTTTTCCAACAAGTCTGCCACCCTTGGGTGCAGCCCTGGTAACTGGAACACAATCCCAAGCTGCTGGAAGGGATGATGTCCACCCTGATGTGCAGCTTTCCTTTGTACATAGCCAGAGGAACCTGCAGGCTTGGATATCCTATTCCAGAGTTGTCATTATGTGTGAAATGTTATTTTTGGGACCTGCTGCTGACAGAGGGAACCTTCTGCAGGGTTACGGTGCTGCATTGTACACAACACATGGAAATGGAGTGTTACCAAGTGTTGGGCAGCCATCCCATTAGATGGAAGTAGAGCTACTGTACTTCACTATAGTTGACCTTGTATCTGTATGCTTGTTCCAAAAATATTTGTTACTCTTACTCAAATAGGTCTAAATGACTTTCAAATTTCAAAAGCCTGTAACTGAATCTTTGGAAAGAATGATTAGACGATTAAGACAACAAATTTTCAGCAGATGGCAGCATTGCACTCTGTAACTTCATTTTTCCGGCAGTGGTTTTGCAACCCTTTAGTAGTCAGGCTGGTAGGAGGCTGCCAGCTAAGAAGTAATCCAAAACCACTTCTAAAATGTTTTGAAATACAGGTTTTAGTAGATTATGATAATTGGTTATTGTTTCAGACTTGGGGCTTTCATAAGGAAAATACCACTGTGCTGCATAAGAAAATGTTATACTAAAAAGCAATGCAAGTACCCCTAAATGTTTTCTGTTAACTCTTTTAAGTAATTGTTTTGAGATGGAGGAAGGCTGTTTGATAAAAGTATCCTTATTTGTAAAAATCATAGCAAATTGCTTTAAGATGCAAGAGTTCAAACTGGAACCATGTGTGTAGAGCTGTAAGTGACTTCCTGCATATTATGCCTTGAAGATCACAACACTCCTCCATTCCTTCTTTAGGAAAAAAAAAATACTGAATTCCCTAGTCCTTTTTGTGCTATACCTTTTATCATACAATCTGATTGTCAGAGTTCATAAATAGGCTGATATACAAGTGGACATACTCTCTTTAAAAGTTATCAACTGTTTGGCAGTGTTCAAAGGTTCAGTTGCAATCGTTAATTTTTGTCTGTGACAACACAATTAAGAATATCGCATTGTATACAAAGCACATTCTTGATTGTACATTCAGTCTGGTCAATTATAGCAATTACAGCAAAACTGGAGAAATTCTCCCTGCCTACCCCAATTCATGGAAATTCCAGTAAGAGAGTGGAGGAAAACTGTTTCTTTGACTAAAGGAAAGGGAGAAGACCCTTCTGGTTCCAGGTAGACATTTGTCTGTGATGTACTACTATATACATAATCCTATACTGCATAAGATTTTGTGTGTATTCTTTCAGGGAGAAGAATATAAGGCTATTCTTAGATTTGACACAAGATGCACTTTGAGAGTACTGCATTACAACCAGCTAGCACTGATGTAAATGGCAAAACAAAACACCAGGCAGTAATAAATGGAAATAGGTCCACCATTGCAGCATGGGAATTGGTATTTTGAACTGTGCACTCTTCATGCTCATTACATCCTCAGAACATGGTTTGGTAGTCAGAGCAGTCTAATGTACAGTTCATGTGCTGTGGGTGGGTGTGTAAAAAGGTACTGGTGAACAAAAGTTGTCTGTTATGGAGTAGAAATGTGTGGCAAGGGACTTTTTAGCCTACCTGGACTCCTGTTGCAACTTGAGCAGAATAATAAGAATTGGAATTAATTTCCTGTCTTCATCAATGGTTAAATGGAGCTTGCATAATCCTGTTTTAAAACAAAAAGCAAACCAACCAAACAAAAAGCAAACCAACCAAACAAAAAGCTTGGTTAATGTTGCAGGAGGAAGTACTTTGAAAAGATTAGCAAAGTTAATATTTTATCCTTTAAAGGTGTATTGAGAGACTGGGATTCGCTGCCACGTGTGCATATACTGTGAAAGTATATTATTACTAGTTATTTTTCATCTTGGTCACATTTTAAAGCTTTGTCATGAAGATTTTGGATACTTTGAGTAGAGTCATCCTTTACTTTCTGCTCTCTACAGTTAAAGTATTGTTGTATTCTCATGCAAGGCAGTAATGTGTGCTTTGTAAAAAGCAGTCACTATTTTTTCTCTTGTGTACTAACATCCCCTTCTTCCAAAGGGGGGGGCTGGGTGAAGGGAAGCTCTTAACTACAGCTGCCCTTTTGAAGGTCTTGTAGAAAACCAAATAAACATCAGGAGGTTTTTTGGTCTTGGCATTAAATTGGACAACACATCTCCCATGTCTCTTTGGGGTTTTAAGTTTGTGAGATAAGTCAGTCTTTCTAAAACAGCATTCACAGATCATTTCAATGTTGCACAAAATATTAAAAAGAAAAGAAAAAAGACACAAACACTCTTAAAACAAAAACCAGATAATAAAAATCCAACCAACCAAAAAAAAACCCTACTTGCCAAAGAAGGCAAGTCTTACTTTGAGAGACTTCTCCTTCCAGCTGTGTCTTCCTTTGCTGTGGTGGAATGAGCAGTTCTGTGGAGGGCAGCTACTTTGGTTGGCTTGTGCTGCTGGAATTTAGTCTGGAAGAATGTCTTCCTCTGTATGTGGCTCTGGTTTTGCAACAGCATTTTATATCAAATGTTGCCCCACAGTAACAAGAGGGTTAGTGGTTCATTAATTCCTGGTGTCACTTTGGGAACACTATAGAATGTATCCTGAATTTGTGGAAAAAATCTTAAAGATTATTTTAATCTTCCTCATCTATAATATGCACTTATCTGTGCTTTATCAGGATTAAATGTCACACTTGCTTCTGTTCTGCTTGAATGACCATGTTTTCATATTTTAGTGAAATAATGGACTTTGTGACTCTGGTCTTCCAGAGGATATTATAAACTGCTTAAATAATCTGATTTATCCTTGAGATACTGAGCAATACTTGCTGTGAAGATGAGTGGAATGTATGGATATGTAGCAGTCCCTCAAGTCCCTGTTGCAGTTGACATGTTTGATGTAGTAATTAGGGACTAATCCAGATAACTTTAGATGATATCATAGAACCAAGTGTGTGTGTGGGGTAGTTCTGGATGTGTAACAATGTGAAACATCAGTTCCATGTGGAATGCTTAGCCGTTAGTTTCCTCTTTAATACTCCTAATGAATTAATTTGTGGTTGGTTTGGGTTTGTTTTGTTTTTTTGTTTGTTTTTTAGCAAAGAAGCCTGCAAATTTGAAGGCAATGAGTTTGATCTTTGTTTACTAAATATCTTCTTTCTTAGTGGGTTACTTGTCATTGTTGCTTACATTTCCTGAATACAAAGTAAGTGTTCTTCATTTGCATGTTCAAGAAAACAGAATAAAAGATGGGGCTTTTTTATGTGTTACAGCTCTGTAATAGTTATTTGCATATTGTATACATTTTAGAAGGAACCTATTCAAATAGCTGTGTAAACCATTCAAAAATACTCCCTTGGGCTGTCTTTGCTTTTATAGGGTGGATAATTTAAGAATTGTTTCTTTTTAAAGGATTAACAGTTTTAAGAAAGTGCTTTCTAAAGAGTTGCTTTTGTTTTCAAAGTGGGACAAAGTCAACTGGCAGACGACTTTCAAAGCATCCCAGTCCTGGTGTACTTTGGAACTTGCCTAAAGAAATTATTTCCTGACCTGTATAGCCAACATGTCTTCTTCAAAAGAAGCCTTTTAAAAGCCTGGTAGGAAAACTCTCTCCAGCTTTTGGAAAAAGGAGAGAAACTTATAGCTGCTAAAACCGTGAACTGGGATGGTAATTTGGAATACGTTTAACATGCTGGAATGGGACAAATACCTTCACAAAACTCAATCTCTTTTATCTTTCCAGAGAGAGTAAATCCTAGCATTCCAGGATTATGTTTTTGTTGTGTGGTGTGTCATGTTTTTGCCAAAAACTGTTCAAGGACATGAGGAGGAAAGACAAGGTTTGTAGACAGAGGTTATGTTTCAGTAGTTGGGCTGGTACAGCTGGTAAAAGCAGCCAAGCTTTCAGGTACCCAAGGCTAAGTGCCTGTGTGTATGTGTGAAGCATTGGGCTTCAAAGCTAAATCCAAGAGGGAACATGACTGATTAGATCATCTCTATTAAGTGTGGCTGTCTCATAGCTCTGGAACAGAGAAGATACTTGAGACAGTGGGGTGGTAATGAGGAGGTAGCAGTTTCAGTATCAGAAAGGGTTCTGACACATGAAAAGGTGTACAATTTCTGTTTGGGAATGGGGGAGAGGCTGTATGCAGGAAAGCCAAGAAGTCATATCACACCTTTATTGAGTGGGATGTGTAGTATCCTCTAGAGCTCTGACTTTTGCTTTCCAGGATTGCTGTTCAGTGTAATAGCATGAAGACATGGTGTAATATAACATACAAATCAATGTTATTTCTATATTACAGAATGAGTAAATCTGAAAGATTTTTTAAAACATCTATATTCTACTCAAGTTTGGTGGAATCAAGGAAATTACTTATCCGATTTCATCTAAAGCAAGAAAACTATAATAACCACTAATGGAAAGGTCTGGTTGGGACCCTGTCACTGTGTACACAAATGGTCTCTGTTTCACTCTCAATGAGAGATGAAATATAGGAGTGTTTCATTTTTCAAATAGGAAAAGTGATAGCCACACGGAGAGGATCAACATTCAAGAGAGAGCTTTCAGCTAAAGCAGTGGGTCAAGTTTGTTTCTGTGGTCCCTCTGATCTGCAGATATTTTCTGTGTGTTGGCTCTGTTAGCTCTCTGCTGTAATGTCCTAGAACTACTTCACAGACTTATCTTATAGCATACCTTCAAAATAAAACCATAATATTCCCTTCTTGCTAATAAGGGGGGAAGAAGAGGCACAAGGGTCTTTGTTGTCAGATATTTAGCATATTAAACTTTTCTGGAAGAACAGAATAAGCATCACTTTATTTGCTTAAATGCAGGATGTTTTTCATACTGCAATTTTAAAATCTTTCAGTTTTGTTACACCACAGTCTGCATTCGTACATAAAAGCTACAGTGGGGATAAGAGTAGCAAAAGGAATATTTATCACTCTAGAAATACTGGTTTTAAAAGTTGAACTTGGATGACTCCTTATATCTTCTGAAACATCACAGTTACCATCAGGAAAGCATCGTTATGGCAGAGACGCAGCTTCTGAATGAGAAAATGGAGCACTCTGCTATCTCAGTTGTGTAGCATGAAAGCAGGGAGCATGTACTTAAAGTGAATTGCTCTGGAATTTTAGGCCTGTATTTTAGTGTGATGTTTTTAATATGCAGACTATTTGTTTTAAAGTCTTAAGAAAGCCACAAGTCTCATATCTAAATGCACTCAATCTGAAACTGTTATCATTAGGTCTCTGTAGAAATATGAGGCTGTGGCCGCACTGTTATCCTTTCAGGAGATAGGAACTTAAAAGCTTATGTCAATAGTGAAATTGTAAATTGGGATGGAGAATTTGTAATATTAGATACTACTCTGTGGCCAATTTCTCTTTTTTTCATGTGTGTGAATTTTTTGGTTTGTGTTTGGTTTTGTATTTTTTTTCTACGTATATACTGAAGATGCATCAGAGCAAACCATTGTATATAGAAACTTTTTATAAATGTACTGCTTAAAACTCTCATTGCAATTCATACCTGTGTGCCTTTTTCATGTACATGAAATTTCAAGCCACTGCCATTTGATAGTTGCTTGGAATAACACCCATTTCCCTTTAACTGAAAACAACAAAACCCTTTCATAAACCTCAAGGAATATGTTCCTTGACAAACAAAAGAGCATTATGCTACCCCCATGGCAGTTTTGATGTTTAATTCTGACATTTAATTCAGAACTGGACAAGGGAAAGTGCTACTATGGGAAGATATGAGGATCTAAAGCCCCAACAAATCTTGTGGCTACACACATTTACAGAGCCAAGGGTTTCTCAGAAATAGGAGTTAGGGACTCTCTTCCGCTTAGTAAATCAGGCAGATCCAGCTGGCCTTTGGAGAAGCTGTGGAGTTGTTCTGTTCCAAGTTTCGCTCTTCTTTCCCTGCAGTTAGATACCGAAGTGTATGCAGCAGTGATTGCTGTGTAATTCCTGCTGCAAACAGCGAAACAAACATGGGGGTGGGGGGTAAGCTTTTTTTTGCTTTTTTTTTTTTTTTCCTTCCTCCTCCCTTCCCCAACTATATGACTTTAAGAGGAAATTTAGATGTTATTTGACATTGTTACACTTGTTTTCCCTTTTCTTTTATCCCCCCAATAGAATTAAAGCAATTTCCCAAGATCTAGATAGTAATTCTTTTGTTTCAAATTCATTTTTGCCTTCTAGAAGAGAAACTAAAACAACACACAAACCTTTTTATACCATCAGTGCATGCTACTGGATTTGTCAATGCCTGTGCTGTGCAACCTGGTGCACGGTGATCTTAAGCTGTGTAACTTCTGTGTGTTTGTTTTATATGTTTGGGTTTGGGGTTTTTTTTGTCAGCCAGATCCAGTATAGTGATAGATAGTTTAAAAAATCAGAAAAGCAGAGCTTATGATTCAAATTCTATCATACTGCTTAATTTTAGTCTAAAACAGTGGTGGTGCAGTATATATTTGTATCCTTATAGATTAGTGTGTGTGTGCCAGTTGTCTTACCTTTGGAAATATATAAAAGCGGGCTCCACTTTTCAGCTGGCTTCTTCTAAGTTTATTATTCTCAATAATAGAGCTTTGATAAGTCTAATGTTCACTCATTTGTTCTGTGGACAGTGGTACTCATTGCAAGACTTATTACTCTAAAACATTTTGGTTTATGTTGAGATTTCATCAATGTAAGAAGCTCTTAAAAAGCTAATAAATCATGACTTTTGAGGTAATGGTCCATGCAAAAGATTAGAAATTAAATTTTTAGATTTCCAGTCTCTGAGAACTGATAATAGTTTACTTGACACTATCTTATGCATGCTAGAAGAAAATTTTTTAAAGGTCAGTTATCCTTTGGCAGAGGAGTAAGATATTAAAATAGGCTAACATAAGCCAGAGCTGGCAGTGATTTAGACTTGTGGTAGGTAATATTTATGAGAGTTCACAAATGTCTAAGCAGCCCTGCCAACTTATTACTTACCCTTTCAGTCTTTGCAAAATTAAAGTTGTTTCTTCAATGTTCTGGCATTTATGGCCTATACAGAAATGTTCATTTCTGTTTATTTTTACAGAAAACAATTTCTCCGGCTTCTATGAGAGAATGATCATGAAGGGATTAGAGTTTCTTTTCTGAATTGTTTTCTTTCCCAAATCCTTTGGTTACAATTACAGAATGTTCTGGTTTTTATTATTTTGATTCCCCCCCCCTCCCCCCTTCCCTCCTATGACTCCAAGCAAAAAGTTTTGCATTTCTGTTTTATGGTAATACCAATACTGTACAGTCTTTCTGGCTAGTATCTTTTCAGTAATGAGCCTAGTGATGTCTAAAACCCCAATTCGTGGAAAATTCTTCTGGAAAGCCTGAGAAAGGTCATGTTTCTGGTTTCTACAACCATTGGAGGTATTCTATGGAAAGCTCAGCAGAGCATCTAACCACTGATTTACTGAGATGAAATAGAGGTAATAGGATGTTGGCCTCACTAATAACACTGTTGTGTTTTTTTTTTTATTTCCCTAAGCTATTAATTTGGATTTATTTTATAAACTTTGCAAGCTAGTTAATGGTCCTGTGTTGAAGGCCAAAGGTATTGCAAGGAACTGCCACATGGCTGTTCACACTGGCTTTGTGCCTCAATCCCCAGTCTTCCTACAAAACTGGCTTCCTTAGTATAGCACGTTTCAACAGCAGAGTAAGCGTAATATGCTGATGCTGGTCACTCAGTGACCCGCAGATCAGATATCCTTGAGAGAGACCCAGCAGCATGGGTGAATATATATGGGTAATGTCCCCAGCATCAGTTGGCTGCAGATGCTGCTCCTTTGGTCTGTGTTCTCCCTAGGTGCCCATGTGTGTGCCACAGTCAAAGAGCAGTGGCACCATGGCAAGTCACTTCCACAGACATAAGATGGCATTTCTTGTAATTGCAAGTGAATGCGCACCTTGAATACAAGATCTCTGAAATCTCAAGGTTTATACAAGTTGAGGGTGCTCTGAGGAGTCAACAACATTGACATCTGAAGTTTTTTAGTAGCAGTTGGAATCATTGCATAGTAGTTAGCAATACCCATCTTTTCTAAAGTTCCTGGATATAGATAGGCAAGTGGTTTAAGAAAGACAACATAAATGAAAAAAAAAAAAACCAACAGTGCAACTGTCTTGGAAAATAGTCTGATGCTGTTTTGATGTAAAAAGTAGTGAGTATAAAAAAGAAAGCCTTTAATGATATGGACAAGAAAGAGCTTTCTGACTTGAAGTGTTTCTATCTATTTCATCTGTGTGCAGGATTAGGTTTCCAGTATGGCTGTACTGCATCTTTATTAGGGGTGGGAAGAAATGGAAGCAATGCTCTTTACAGACAACTTTGTCTAAGGCAAAGAAAGCTGGTTGAGATTCAAATTTTACTTCCTTATCTTCTTTCAGAGCATCATGTTCTGAAATAGACTCTGTATTTGTGGAAATTTCGTACCTCTTTTTCTCTGGCACAACCCCATTAACCATAATACAGTTATCCCAGAGAAATTATGGACAATGCAGACTCTAACTTGGTCAGACTTGCTGCTAATCTTGATGGAAAACAGAGGGATGGACAATAAGCCCTTAGTTAGTCTGTAATAATTTACTGGCTGAAGGACAGAACCCAGAGAGTTGTGGTCAGAGGAGCAGAGTCTGGCTGAAGGCCTGTGACTAGTGGTGTCCCCCAAGGGTCACTGCTGGGTCCAATACTGTTCAATATGTTCGTCAATGATCTGGATGAAGGGATAGAGTGTACCCTCAGCAAGTTTGCTGATGATACAAAACTGGGAGGAGTGGCTGAC
>WTSP01014929.1:0-14326 GCA_025331215.1 Actenoides lindsayi | reverse complement strand
AGGGAGGTCCTCAGCACCCACTGCTGAGTAGTGCAGACCAGTGGGGAAGCGAGTGGGCTTTTCTGCCTCTCTGGTCTTTCTTCATTCTCCTCATGGCTCTGTCACACCCCAGTATGAAGCTCTGCAACTCTGCTGACCCCCGGTGCAAAGCTGAATAGTGCTGGAGGGGAAAGATCAGGGGGTAGATCTTGGCAAGTGCTTACATCTTTGCAGGTAGTGTTCACGCAGGGTTTGGAAAGCTCCCTGCAGCACTTACTGTGGACCCAGTTCATGGAGTCAGGGTTGCAAATACCACTTGGGCTATTCACAACAGCCACCAGACAGGCAGAGATCATAGAGTCATAGAATTGTTTTGGTCAGAAGAGACCTTTAAGATCATCAAGTCTGACCATTAACCCAACACTGCTAGGTGACCACTAAACCATGTCCCTAAGTTCCTTGTCTAAACATCTAAATACCCCTGGGAATGGTGACTCCACCAGTTCCCTGGGCAGCCTGTTCCAGGGCTTAGAAATGTTGCCTTCAGTCAGTCCCATCACCCTTAGTGCTACTGAGCACAGAGTGTGGCCCTGAGCATTTTATATTGTCTGGTTAGGAAAATAGTCCTTCAAGGGGCAGACATCAACATGTGAGGAGGGATCACTTTTGTGATCAATCTTAGAAAACTTCCCACATTAGATTTGATTGCACCTTTTTCTCCACTCCTGTGAGGGTGTTCTGCCTTTGTTTTATTAAGGGTTTTTTTCCCAACAATAAGGATGCTTTAAATGCCATAAGGTCTTCAGTTTCTGACTCACCCCATGTCACTGATAGTGCTTTGGAAACAGAAATTCTATTCTGCCTAGAGATGGGCATGAGAAATGCTAACATGATCTTGGTCACCTTGTGTCTTTCTGTCTGTTCATTAAAACTGAAAAGAGTTTCACTTTTGTGTACACATATGCACAAAGATTCATCTCTTCTTCTTCCTCATTCCTTTTGTCACATCTGAGGTTGCTTTTGAAGCTAGGACCCATAAAGGCAAATAGACCAAACTGTGATTAAAAGTGTGGTTCTCCCCATAGGATCTGTTTGCAGTATTCATATATTCAGTACTTTTCCAGGCAGGCAGATAAATTTACCTTTCATTTCATCTGAGCTCCAGTTTGATTGTGTGTCACACATCCCATTAATCTGCCATCAGTAAAGACTAGATATGGAGACAGTAGTGTAATTTCCAGTTATGTACTGTTAGTGCATGCTCACCTGAGAGTGGTAGTTACTGCAGTTCCTGTATGCCTTCAAACTGAGACATATTCCTTGTAAATGAGAATCAGCATCCCAGGCTGTGATTCTCTTCTCTAGTGTAAATCAGGAGCTTCTATCTCTGTGGGTCTGGCTGGTGTAGAAGATGAGTCAGGTCTGTTACATCCAGGTAGATTAAAGTTAAAGAAAACCATTTTTCAAAAGCAAGGACACTGAGCTGTCACACTCCAAGAACACAAATAATTCTATATTGTATCAAGCTGTGATCAAGCAAGGTGATCCTGAATTTCAGCCTAGATCTTATACTTTCCTGTAGCAAAAGCCCTTTTGTTCTGGTTAGTTGGAGCCCTAGAAGGAATGCTAAAGGCCAAGAGTTGTGACTGCCCATGTTCAAGTTAGTGCATCAGTACTCTGCTGTAGGTGGGCTCAGTGATCACTCCTAAGGCTTATGATGAGTCACAAAATTGCCAGCATTTACAGGTGGGGATGAGTGACAGGTTTACTGGGGCTGAGAGAGACAAAGGGACCCAGCTGCAGTGCTTATCTCCTCAGAGCTGATGTACCTGACATGCTGGATTAGCTGCCACAGATGCTGCTGTGCATGGTGTGGTAAGCTGGAGGAGAGATGCAGCACTACCATGCGTGGCAGAAAGCTAAACACATCAGAAGCAGTTAAAAGAACTAAGTCCTGTGGGTTGTTAGCCTAAGAGAATCACAACCAGACCATTGTTCATTTATTCCTGTAAAAAGGAAGGCCATGTCTAGGGTTTCCCTACTTGAAGGGAAATGAAATCAGTCTGGGACAATGTCAGGAACCTCATGACTACAGCATAGGAGCAGTTTATCTGCAGACTGGTTCCTTCCACCTTTGCTCACACCAGTTTTAGTCTGGTGCAGTGATACCATCTTCTCTAGTGATGCTTTGGTTTTGCATAAAGTGACCATAGCCACCTTCAAAGCTGGGCTTCACAAAATTGTCTGGAATGAGAAGAAGAGGAGATTGGCTTGGAAACAGCCTAGTTTTGGCCATGGGCACTTGCTACATTTCCTGCAGACAGTGTGGTCCCCATGAATGAAGTGCTGGTATGGTGCTGGCCACTGTGTCTTTTTTTTGTCACCTTGTGGCAAGTTGTGTGAGGCTCCACCAAGGTGGCCTTTTTTGTGCAAGGAGAGAAAATGTCTGTCCTGGCCCACAGAGATCCTGCAAGTAGTCATTGCTGAGGAAATGGAGCCCTCCTTTTCTTAGGCAGTGTCTTGGGAAGGGTACTTTGTTGTTAGGCTGTGTGCTACGTACCACCTGCCCATATTGTCCTGCATAACTAAACATCTTCTGCAGTGTCCAGGGCACCTCATTCATTGAGTCAAGGGTCTCATCCAGTATCTGACATCACCTGACTCTGGTGACTGTGCTGCCCCGTGACATGAACACTAGGTATGAGGAGATTGTACCTGTATGTGTGTGTTGTGATATGAGGTGGTTTTTGCTGACACATTGTGCTGTCGGGGAGCCTCTCCACTGTGCTGAGGGACCTGGGATGCTCTGTAGGGACGGAGCTAGAGACATCCCGCCAGAGGCTGCTGATGGAGATTAGATGTCCTCTGTGAAAGATCTGCTTTTTCTGAAAGACTCTTTTTTGGCTAGGCCTTATCTCATGGAGAAGCACTGTAATGAAGTGACCAAATTAAGTAGGAGTTGCTGGTGCTGAACTCTTCTGAAGAACTGATCCTCCTTAATTTCCTAAATGATCTGAATTCTTGATCAGGATTGCTGGGATGTGCAATTTCCTATAGAAGCTGCAAGGTAGGGTTTATCTCATTTTGCTGTCAGTTCCCTGCACTTTAATTAAGGATTTCATTTTATTATTTTTTTTTGCTACTGTCTTTCTGCCTACTTTTTTTTTTTTTTACTTTTAAAGGAAGGAAAAAAAAAAAAAAAGCCCTCCAAAGCAAACAGACAATTTGAAGAGAATTACTGGCATCTTGCTTTATCTATTCCAATCATTTCAGGTATTTAGTGGGAGAAGGGAGCATCAGGTGGCTAACTTCCTCCACCCATGTACTCAGAGGAAATCACACTCATCAGACTGCTGTGTACACCCTAATTGCTCTGATCTGCAGGCTCTGCGCTTCTTCCATTTCATGGCCAAGGCTCTTCAACAACGAATTCCCACCTTCCTGCTACTGCTGAAAGGAAGTGGGAACCTCACAAATTTGGGGAGATGGGAGCATGTGACAGCATGCCAGAAGGGCCCCAGGAGGACAGTGTTGACTTCTGGAGCATCCTGTGGCTGTGAGCAGAGGGGATCAAGCATCTCTGCTCCACTAAAGAAGCCAGAGCTCTGCTGAGTTAGAGAGCTTACCTCCTTGTTTCTCCCCCAGAATGTTTTTCCTGTTAAAAATATTTCTGTTGGGATAATGTTTCTAGGGCAGCCATTTCTTATCTGTTTGAAATGAAAGATTGTTACTGAAGGCCCTTTCACAGCTGCTAGGAGACAAGAGTCTCTAATCTGGCAGTACAGAAGTCAGGGAACACAGGATAAAACCATTAATCCTTGTCTTAAGCAGTTATTTGTGGAAGCATACTTTCTGTTCATTCTCCAAAGAGCCACAGAGCTATAGTGACTGAAGGGAACACCCGTCTTGCCTTTGCTCCCCTCGATCCTCAGCATGGACCTTTCTGCTGTGATAACCTTTGTTTCATTTGGCTTGAGATTTTTTTGGGTTTTGTCAGTTGTCCTGTCTTAAGAGTAATAACCAATTGAAGCACACCTGTGCAGAACTGTGAGTTAAACCAGGTTATGATGATACATGCATTGCTTTATACCAGGAATAACAGAAATCCTGACACCCCCATGCCCTGCTGGAATGCAAGTGTATTTTCTTTTTGTATCGAGGAATTTGCTTTAATGCATAGAGAGAGAAAAAACTGAAATCTATGCATTTCGTACTGACTTCTCTAAAGTCAAATAAGCCAAGGTACTGTGTCAAGGAGCGCAGCGTAAGATAATAGCAAAACCCTAATGCTGTCCCTGAGCAGGGAAAGCAGAACTTTAGAAAAGGCTTAAACATAAAATTTTGTAATGATGATCCAGGAATAAGGATTCCTCTGTATGGCGTGAGAGTGGTAGTTGGGATTGCTTATCTCGCCAGGAAGCAACCATTTCAGGGTGGACCTTTTTCTGCTTTCATAATCTGAATTTTTCTGAATTACTTTTGCTCCTCCGACCTTTTATCTCTTTGCTTTGCAATTGTTATTCAAAAGATCTAACTTGGCCCACCTGGCTTTTGTGTCAGCAAGGAATGAAACCCTAGCAGAGTCAGCTAAGAATTTCCATTACTACTGGCTGCAATTACATCGCTCAATATCAGGCTCCTAATGAATGTTTGGGGGGTTAATTTTCATCTGTGGAGGCAAGGTCTTTGTAGTGTCTTGTCCGGGTTGATCAGGCAAGTAAATCATTTAATGTTTTTAGCTTTTCCAGCTTGTCAGATAGCCAAGGCTGTCAGTTTAATTGAAATGCTTAGCAGCTCCCAAGAAGGAATGTCACTGTTCAGAGCTTCCCATTTCTTATGCTGTCATTGTGGAGGATACAAACTGGTAGTCTCCAGGAGTGATGTGTTCTGCCACTTTAAAGGAGGATTTTTGGGCTCTTTTGGAGCTGGGAAATCTCTAATACAATGTCACACATACATTTTGGTCCCTATGACATATTACTCCCACCTCCCATGTAGGTAGAAAACAAATTCTGAAAAACATTCTTTGATCTTCCACCCACTGATCTGCTTGAAATTTAAGTTCTGGCTGCAACTCAAGGGAGGAGGAGTAGGAATATAATTTATACCATATTTAAAAAAAAAAAAAAAAAAAAAGAGAGAGAAGAGCAGAAAACATTACTTCCACCAGTTTTAGAATGATTGCTGTATAAATTTTCGGTATTATTTCCTTCTGTTTGCCATCACACTTTTCAAATGACATTGGACTATCCTCCCTCTGACCCAGTTACACTGTTTTCATTTAAGCAAGAGCACTAGATTGATCCTTAATATTTGGGTTTTTTTCTTCCTTTCCTGTATTGTTAAATAGAACACTTAGTTTCTTTCTGAGGTCATACTTCCTTGGGTGATGAAGTATTCATAAGTTCCTGGTACCAATATGGGACAAATCCAAGCCACCTATTGTCTTCCCTGCTGGCAGATGGGTGCTGGCAGGAGTAGTGAGGGTAAGGAAGGACGACTTCTGCTTTTGGGGCAAGACAGCTGGATGGACATCACTTTACTGTGGAGGAAAGGAGTGTCAAAGGTTATGCTTTTTCCCCTCTGGAACAGCTGGTTCTGTGCTGCAGTGCTACCAAGTGCTGCAGGCGACATGCATGTGAAATCTGTGTGGTTCCCAGAAGGGCCTCTATTCCCTTTTTCCACCCCCTTGCCCCCCTTCCTTATTCCTTTCCTTCCCCCTACTTCTCACTCCTTTGCCCCTTCTCTCCTTCTTCCTTTCTTTCCACCCTCCTCTTTTCTTCCCCCTTCTCCACAACTTCCTCCTCCCCTTTTCCTTTTTGTTGTTATTGTGTTTGCTGTCTGAATCAGAGAGAAGCATTGAAGGCTGGTTGTTTTTTTATGCACATCTCTGGGGGAGTGCTGGGTGATGAGGGGTTTATTTCGGTGTTGTTGACTCTTAAGCATGCTCACTGCAGGGATGGAGGCAGGGATTGTTTGCAGCTGATGTGAAAGAGCTGGCAGGCTTTGCACCAGTGCTTGGTTTACCTCCCTGTGGGTTTCTGTCGCAGCCATACAGAACCTTGGGTTTTGGTGCTTTTATGGATTTGTTCAAGGTGCTGGTGTTTTCTGTAGCTACATTTAGCACCTTTAACTTAAGGAATTTGGTGGTCTGTGTTAGTTCATGCCTACTATATAGCTCTCTTAATTTCTGTCAGCTCTGTTGACAGTAGATAATAGTTCCTAAAGGGGGAATGCAGGAGGACAAACTTTTTCCCCTGGAAACTATAGTACTTTGCCAGGAAATGAAACAACTAGTCCATGGAGCTCTTCTCAGTTATGCTGAAAGGAAAGTGAAGATGGGTAATGGCATCTTTTCACATGCAGTGCTAATCAGTATAAAGGGGGTATGATTTTGTTGCATCCCTGTTGTTATCAAAGAGTTTGTTTTCATTAAACCTGTGGTCTCCCACCATTCTCAGCAGGACACGTATCTTAGGAGTAGTGTCTTTTGGCTTAGTATGCAGCATGGATCCCAGGGAGGTACAATGATACCAGGATTGATTCGGTGTTCCACCAGCCAATATGGTTTTGTCATTCTGCTTGGACTTAGGGGCTTATTGATGTACAAAGTCAGTAGGAATTACTTGTGTCTGACCAAAAGGCAGCTGGTTGTGAGTATGCTTTTGCTTTTAGCCTGCCTCTCATGTAAAGTACACATACAGAGTTCAGTAGCCCTTGTGGGGTCATAGGAGCAATGCTTGTGTTTTCCTGGTGCTATGAATTGATGTGCTTTGCTTCATGGTTGAGGTGGTGTAAGAGCACACGCTTATGCGGCTGCAACAGCCTAGTTGACATGGAATAGTTTTCTGGGATGTAGAAATTACTACAGTTACTACAAAGTGGTCAAATTAGACCACTTTCCATTGTAAGGATTACTCGCCATGTTGTAAGAGAAATCAGAGTCATCTCCAGGGTTTCCTTCACAGCCTGTAGCACAGGTGTATGTACTACAATATAAACAGTAAGAAAATGAAAGATTCGTTCTTGAGGACATCAACAGATGGGTTTTTGCTGCTAAATTCAGATTGTGATAAAACCCAGCATTTCTGGAAATGTCTGGTAATAGTGCACTGTGTTGGTACAGAATCTTGAGTCTCTCATGGGAAAAGCTAGGTGGGTAATTTTGGTTAATAATTTTGAATTTCTCTGTCAATATCTCCCACCATACCTGCTGTTACCCTGTTAGGGTTCTTGTTGACTTGGTTGCTTATGCATGTAGAAATGAAGTGGTTGCTGTAGTATTTCTGCTGTTTACAGGGATGGCAGTTGGAGGTTTTTAATCTTGATTATCGGCTCCCCCTGGTCAGCAGACCTCAGAAATCATTATCTTAATATCACAAGAATGTCAGTTCAGTACTGCTGCTGCATCGGTTGTTGAGTTCTTGTTCTGTAGCATCTTGTATGAGTAGCTTATCCAGCAGAATTAACTTTCCCCTTCCTGTCCATTTTGGGGAGAGGAAAAAAAACGGGGACAAAGGAAGAAGGAAAGCAATCCAATGAAAGATTTTATGTTTATTTAACAAACAGTATTTAGTAGCAGCATTTATTAGTGCCACTTTTCTGTGCTACACAAATATGTAGCTGGCTCCTGAGAGTTTATTATAGGTAACTTGATGTGTGTGTTTATGTATTTTGTTGGCTTTTGTTGGTATTTTTGTCACTGGGACCAGGCTTAAATGATGCTAATGGATTCTTGCGGCTTTGTGCGAGGACACTGGAGTTCTTCAGACACAATAGTGTGGTCTTTAGGTTTGGTCCCTAAAAGCTAGTACTGAATTTCACTTTGATTTCCACAGCTTTTCTTCTTGCATTGTTGACTTGCTGAATAATGTTATGAGGACCAAGCAAGGATTGAGTTTGGCCTCCCAGGGAAGCTTGACTGGTGGGAGGAAGAGATGGGAGGAGCTTATTGCACAGGAAGTTGGAACAGCTGCTTGTCTCCTCTATGGGTGATGTAGTCTGCCGTAGTACCTGTGACAGGTGAGAAGTTTTTGTGTGGCTTTTAAAGGATGAGATGGAAGGAATTGTAGAGACTGTTTTTCCCCTCTAGCATCTGTTTTGGCCCTGAGTTTTAAAATCTGCTGGTTTATGGTTTACTCCTGAGAGGTGCTGGTAGGGAAGATCCATAAATAGGGTAGCTGTGATTTTTTTTCACCCCAATGGTGTCACTGGGCTGTTCAGACTAAATACTTCCTGAATATCTGCATCCTGCCCCTTTCCCACCATCTCTTTGCTGGCCTCCAATCAAGAGGAAGGTCCTGGCTTGCTGACGCACCTGGAGGGTCACCTGGGTGCGGACAGTTTTGGTTTTTCTGGTATGGCACAGCCATTTCAGCCTTGCTTTGAAAAAATCCCTTCTATCTATGTTAACAACCCACTTCTCCCTCAGAAATCCCTGTTGCTCAGTTACAGACAGAAATCAATCCTTTGTGCATGCTGATTTCTAAAATGGTGGGACTTGTATAGTGTTGAAGAGTGTTTTTTTTCCCAGGGAGAAGATAGTCACTGTGTACATAGGGCTGCTGGCTCAGTGAGGAGTACAAGATTGCATTATCACTTGCAGATGAAAATCAGTGGCTCTGATGACATCTGGGCTGAATCCCTGAGCTGAAGACATTTAAGGCTTCAAAAGCATGATCTCTGGAGGCTCTCTGTTTTGGAGAGTGTGAGCTGAGAAAATACTCCCTTGGAAAAAAAAAGCAAAGCAAAACAAATGAACAAGGTGCAGTCTATCACCCTTGGCATTTTGGACTGCTGCTTGGCTACGGCTTGACCAGACCTGTTCCCTGATGAATTAAGTTTCCTGTCCTGCCTGAGGATCTGCTAACCTCAGTGCAGAGGACACTAGGTGTAGAGCTGCACTTCAGCAGCAGCAGTGGTGCTGTGCTGTGGGCAACATAAGAGAATTGTTGCTGTGATTCAGTCTAGCTTGTTTTTAATAATAGAATTGCTCAGCGTAATTCACATTGGCCTAGGTCTGTATTTGATATTTGGGAAATAAAATGATTTCACACGTGCCGAGGGTGCTTGGGGAGGTGACCCTATAAATCCATGAGCAAGAATAATCTGCTAGACAGAGGGGGCTGCTAGGATTGGGAGTGATTTGTGGGTGCTTACGTAGCACCTGACAGCATCCACTGCTTAGCTCATCTGGAGCTGTTTGCAGTGAAGATTTCATCTAAGCAGGTATTTTCTTTGAAAAGCTTTTTCACTCGTGGTAGATAATTTCAGATGGATTAACTAACATACCTTTCCTAGGAAGTGGCACAAGTAACTTAGAGTATGCAATTGCTTGTTGACAGAGAAGAAGGATCCTCTGCTGATTCAGGTACCCCTGCTAGCAGTGACAGATTTGTGTAAAAAGGCTGGAGCATGTCTGGGATTCGATCTTAACATTGGAGGTAGGGGTGGGCTTGCTAGACCTGACTTGTCATGAAAACAAAAATAGATTTTGCTTGTTTGCCAGGTGGGAATAGGTCTATACTTCAAGAAGGACTGAGGCAGCATCTATGGGGAATCAGAAGTTTCTCACCTCAGGGACCATTCTTATATTGATATTTAGGTTCCTTGTTCCCTGTTTCTCTGATGGTTGTCCTTCAGAGTGGTCCACATCTATTGCCGTCTGTGGGAAGGATCTGCACCTGTAGCATCCTTGGGGTAACACAAGTAAAGTGTGACTGCTGACAGAAGGGCTGCTGCATACTGCGGTGGCAGCAGTGTCTTTACTGAACAGAAAGGCACCTAGGTCTGTAACGCGGCTGCTTGGCCATTTGCCCAGTAAGGATGTAGACCTCTGATTGCAATAGGCTGGGAAGGTGTAACCAGGGGAAAAGCCCACTCAATTTATCTGCTTCTTATCTACTCCTTGGTGCTGTTGCACACATGACATAGGATGAGCAAACTGTCTCTCTGTCTTACCATGGCATGGCTGACACTGAATGGGACTTGGGCATGAATGGGGGCTGGAGCCCCTTTACTCAGCTGTTGGCTGCCTGATGTATTTCAGCATGGCATGTTTATATCAGCATTCCAGGGCAGCCATCCCTTGTCCCTGGCCACATGTGCAGACCTGCAGCTCCCTCTGTGTTGTGGTGCGAGTGAGATAAGAGGCTCTGGTGTCCTCCCAGATTGCGGCCCTGGTGCTGCTGGCGTTGCCCTGCCTGGTGGGCTGGTGGCACGGGCTAGCTTGCTGAACCTGGTGTCAGCCAGAGGTGAGGTCCCATGCCGTGCAGTCATCTAGCTCCTGGTGCTTCCTCCACACAAACTCAGAATCTAAGTTCGGGATGATGTCCCCCTTGTCCATTTTTGCCTTGGCGCTCGCGTGAACTGCTCCACCTGCTCCGGTGTGTTCTGGCAGCTGCCACGGCCCCGTGTCGAGCAGAGCAGAGCGGAGCGGAGCGCTCTCGCTCTCACTGGAGCGGGTTGCCATGGCAATGCACAGTCTGATGCGCTCTGGGTCTCCAGCAGCCAGCAATGATGGTGCGTGTACAGCGTTGAGGTAAACACCCATCTCTGGTAGGAGCGCCGGCTGCCATTGGTGCCGGCCTCCCCTCGCCCCCTGCGCGGGGGAGAGCGGCTCCGGGCGGCGGGAGCGCGCCTGGCCGCGCAGCCGGGCTCCCGTGGGCGGCAGCGGTGCGTCCCGGCGCTGGGTGCGTGGGGTCCCCGCGGGAGAGGACGCAGGGGTGTCTCTCACGGGGCCGGCCGCCGCAGCGTGCGGTTCGCCCGCCTCTCCGAGGGGTACGGCTGCAGCTCTCCCTGGTGCCGAGGGGGGAGATGGGCAGGCAGATAGATGCTTGCTCGCTGCTCTGCCACTGGTCACCTTGGGAAGGTCGTCTCTTTTCCCCTAAGGCCGACTTAAGAGTGTGAACGTGGTCTTGCTCTCCCTTGCTTTCTGTGGAGGCACCCCGAGGACTCTGGCTGGGGGTGCCAGTGCTTAGAGTCGTGGCAGTTAGCTGGGGCGTCTGTCTTGGGCTTGCCAGAACTTCGTTACGATGCTCTGGGCGTTCAATCGTTTCTCCAATGCTTTGGGAATCCATCAGTATTTCTCACATCCAGAAGCCTGTAGCTGGCAGGTGATTGAAGACTCTTTTTACAATGTCCTTTGTTATTGCAGGCAGTAATGAGCATGGCAGGGTAGTGTGGCAGTGTGAACTGAAAATTAATCTCTTGCTTGATCTGCTGGCATTTGTTCCAGCATCTTTCTCTCCACCTCTCTCCCTTCGCTGTTGGTGTGTGTATGAAGGGGGGAGTCGATGCTGGAGAGGGGAGTAGAGCAGGGGCGGAGTTTCTATCAGCCTCTTCCTACCCCCCCTCCCCCCCCGCCTCCCGTTCAGTGACGTGAGCAATGCCTGGAACAATCAGGCTGGCTCCAAACAGCGTGCCTGAAGATGCTGGAGAAAACAGCTTAGTGGGCTTTAAGCAAACACCGATTGCTTGAGCCTGGGCTCTCCAGACGTGACCTTTTCCAGTTCCTCTGCAGGGTTTTGGGAAGCGCTATTAGTTTTCTTCTTCCCCATCCCATACGCTTACTTTTGGAAATGATTGGAGTTAACAGTGTTCAGAGCACGAGCAAAGTCCGGGTGAGAGCCACAGGTTCGGTGAAATACTCCCGAGAAGAATCTCTCTGGCGGCAGTCCCATCGGTCAAAATCTATGAAAATCTCCAATTCCTCTGAGTTTTCTACTAAAGAAAGCAAGGTAAATAGCTAAATATTCCTAGTGTTTCTCTTGGCTAGAAGTGGAGGTGGTGGTGTTGAAAAGGTTACGCTCTGCAGGAATGATCTGCAGTGATCACAGAATTACTGTCAGGTCAGAAAAAAAATATGTAGGTTTCAGGAGAGACTTGAAGGTGAAAAAGGTCTGGTGTGTGATGGTGATTGGGTATTAGGGGAGCACCCTGTCACTAAGCTTGATGCAATAGTAAACAGTGAAAACTTGCTAATGAGAATGCTAATCAGAGCTCTGCTCTTGGGAAAGGTACCTGAGTTGGCAAGTGATGTCCTTGAGATTATCAGTTTAAAGGGAATGGTTTTCCACAGAAAAATAGTTCTTGCTTTTTCTCTACAGCTCTGTGGTTTAGTAGGTGTGGGTACTAGGTAAAAATATCATCTGACTTGAATGCAATATTAAATATTACTGTCTTGAATGCAATATTAAATATTACTGTCAAGTATTTATTAGGAAGTCATCACATGTTTGTTTGTAACAATACATTAGTGTATTGTAGCAGTCGGTAGCACAGGCTATGCCCAGCTGCTACAGTGACTGTGTGCAGCATCTCCTCACCCAGCTCAGTTGTTCGTTTCCTAGGCAAACAACCCTCACTCCATGCAGTATCTCTTCTTTCCTCATTCCTCCCTCCTGCCCGATAACTGAGAGGCACCCAGAACCCCCTGTCAAGAGCTTTAATAGCTGTCTCACTCCTAAAGGTGCTCCATCTCTCCAAGGACTGGATGAACTTTATGCAGTGACTAAATATGCCTCTAATTTCATTCCTGCTGCAAATTGCTTCTGCCTTGGGATTAGAAGATACAATAATTTGCAAAGGTGTGTGGAATGAGGTTGAAACGCTTCAGAGCATCAGCCAAAGGCATTTAACCATGTCTTCTGTCCATGTGCCTGCAAAGAAGCAGGAACGTGTATGGATCTTCCTGCACTGCCCCTTTCCTAAATCTTGTATCTGTCCTGAGAGAAACCTCCTTTGCTATGGTGAAAAGATCCCAGTGCTGCACCGTAGTTCTGAGCAGATCAGTTTCTACCAGCTTACAGGTTGCAGGGTATTTCTGAGCATCAGCTGCAGAGCTTTAATCACAGAGTAATGCAAATAGAAATAAAATATTTTATTTGGTCCAATTTCAGGAACCTCTCTTTCAAGGACCTTATTGGCCATAATTAAGAAATAGTGTACTGCCAAGGTTGTAGCAGAGAAATAGCATGGCCACGGTTCTCAGGCTGTTGCTGATGCAGTATCTTCCACTCCAGCAAATGCCAAAGTAAAGGCTGCATCTAGCGGATGCTCTGGGACCGTGCTCTTGTGATCTCTTTTACCCTTGGCATGGGAATAATTACATGGTATTCAGGGGGAGGATTTATGTACAAAAAGTCTCTATGTGTATGGCAGACATTCGGGTCTTTTGACAGTGGATGAATCACTTAATCTTTGTACCTTTGTTCCCTCTCCCAGGCTTTCTGCCCACTGTGTATGCATGGTGTAATGTCCTCAGGGCAGGGACTTTCCTCCAGGAACGATATCTGACACAGTTAATTAGCTACTGCAGTAATGATCTCTCTGTGTTCACCCCTCTGTGGGATTCACATTTCTGTTTCCTGAGTGCTGTAGGTTGTTGGGTGAGAGATACCCACTTTTTCTCCTACTTAGCTCAGTAAGTTGGGAAGCATACTGCAGCTTTGTTTTCATTTCTAGTAGTTTCCCTATTTCATGTGAAGGTATTTACATTTGTGGAGCATCTAAGGTCTGTAAAAGCTGTTATGGAGGGCTGAGAAGATTCCTGTGTACCCACCAGTGATGTCTGCCCAGTTGACAAGATAACAAGCAGCACTGCCACTGATTGGTCTTGTGATTTTGGGCAGCCCTGTTCTTTCCATATGTCTGTTCCTCCTTCTGTTCTTTACTGCCCGTCTATTTTGCTAAGACATCACTGATTTAGAGAACTGATATGTGTTTGAGCTTTGGCTCTTCCGTACCATTGTGTTTGTGGGAGAGACATGGAAATTGTTGCCCAAGTGTACTGTGGCAAAGGAGGTCCATTTTTCAGTAAGTCTGTGTGCGTGTGCTTGTACATCACCTCTCATGACGTCTTCTGTTCTAGGCTGAGCTTTCTGGAGAGTGGTGCCATGTAGATCCCCTCAGTTTCAAGCAGGGTTTGATTTGTAGAGTTGTCCTCTTCCATGTGTCTGTGGGTACGTTTCCCCCTTTGTGTCTGGACTGTCTTGTATTTTACGTTCTCTTCAGACAAAGTAATTACAATGCTCAAGACCTCTTTCTGTGACTGCTTCAGATGACTTAGAGAAGGAGACAGATTTAACCCATTCGTGCCTCAGAAACATGTTCCTCTGATACTTTGCACTTAGGTGACTCAGCCTATTTTGCTGAGCTAGAGAGTATTATATATCCTCTTGCTCTAGCCAGTATGAACAAAGCCTGCATGTGAGGTCTGTCTGCTGCCAGTGTGAAAGAAGCTAGGTAGCCCAAGGACATATGATCTCCTTGAAAAATACCAGGTGGTGCTTCTGTTCACATGTACATACACAGGCTCCACTAGGTGATGCATCCCTGGTGTGTCTTA
>WTSP01014928.1:0-14293 GCA_025331215.1 Actenoides lindsayi | reverse complement strand
GCTGCTGGGCCCCCTGCTCTGGGTGACCCTGCTGGGTGGAGCAGGGGGGTGGCACCAGATCAGCTCCAGAGCTCCCTCCCACCCCCTACTATTCTGTGATTCTGTGATCTTAGAGGTAGTAAAAAGGTCAGGGGACAAAGTCAGGATTGTGTAAGTACCATCACCATGTGTACTATCATGGGTACCTACCACACTATCAAACGTTTAAGCTGAAGCTACATTTAAGCTTTAATTCTGAACTTTCTGGCCTGTAAGTAGTCATTCTTTTTAGGAACCTTCACCAGAAGCTTGCAGAGTGGATCAGGAATTGAACAGTTAGGAAGGATTTCCATTTGGTGGCTTGGCTTTAAAGCGGAGTGGTGGAGACTCTGTGTAAAGTGCAGCACGTCCTACACATCCAGTCCAGGGAGGAATCCCCCTGGGTTGTTCCTTGTAGTAAGGCTTGGAGTTACTGCACAGAGGAGGGATTTTAGTTGTCTTGCACAAATGACACGTGTAATTTTTGCTCTCTCTAATCTCAGCTTGCTCATTTTACAATGCAGTTTGACTGTCCTCTCGATCCATAATGAGCTTTGTCTTTTTTACTCACCCTGTAAGTGAATTCTGTAGGGAAATCCTCTCCTTCCCCATATTCTTTCCATAAGCACTAGAAGAGAAAGGACAAATCCCTGTTGAAGCCTCCCTGACAGATACCAGTTAAAAAAAAACAACCTGCAGAGCATTGTTGGCTTTTTCATCACATTACTGAAAAATAAACCTTTGTGTCCTTCCTATCTTACAGCTCTCGGAGAAAGATAAACCCTATGTAGATATCCAGGGACTGACAGCCTCCACCATGGAAATCCTGCTGGACTTTGTATACACAGAAACTGTTCACGTGACAGTAGAAAATGTCCAAGAGTTGCTCCCAGCGGCGTGTCTGCTTCAGCTGAAAGGTAACTGCCAAGCAGCAGCAGCAGACTGCAGCAGTGCTGCTCTTTCGAGAGCTGGGGCTTCTGACCTTCTCTAAACAGAAGACAGATTGTGGGAGGCATGATATTTATAAGTGCTTATGTCTAACAACTTCTGTTGTCATGTGCTCCGTGGTCTCATTGACAGAGGAACTGCCTTGGGTGGAGGAAAAGATGATTAACCAGGTTATTGTTCCATGCTTTGGGCTATTGCATTCCTGCGTGAGAATTCCCGAGGGGAATCCCGAGCTGTACAGCACAGAAATGTTACAGCTCAGTCAACTTATTGTTGTGAGCAGTTCCTAGATGTCCTGTGACGTGCCATCGTAGTATGTCTGGGTCGGTAACAAACTGGTTGATGTCATTGCACCTGCATCTGTGGAGCTATCCCAGGCAATTACCCCAAATCTCAGGCAAAAAGACGTAGGAGAAAACCTAGAAACCTGAAAGCCATACCCACTAGCATATTTATTTTTTGTTCATAACCCGTGAAGCTGAGTACAACTCACACTCGAGTCTTTTCCTAGCATCAGACTAATATAATTTTTGCATTTAAATAGAATAGCCAGAGATCAAACCAGCCTAAACACATGGTCTGCTGCTTGGTGTTTTCACGTCCCTCCCAAGAAATATTTGCATGTCTGTGTGTCTGTAGTGTTTTTAAGCTTGTTGAGTTGGATTTTCGTTACTGTTTAGAACTTTCTTTTCTGAAGCCCTTTCCAAAGCAGTGGATTGATAGAAAGCATGCAGTGCTCATTCACCCCTCCAATTTTCCGTAGGTGTGAAACAAGCTTGCTGTGAGTTTCTAGAAAGCCAGCTGGATCCATCAAATTGTTTGGGCATTCGGGATTTTGCTGAGACACACAATTGTGTTGATCTAATGCAAGCTGCAGAGGTCTTCAGCCAGAAACATTTTCCAGAGGTGGTTCAGCATGAAGAGTTTATCCTCTTAAATCAAGAAGAGGTTGAAAAGCTCATCAAGTGTGATGAAATTCAGGTAAAACCTGAAAAGTACCGTTACTGTGCAAAGCATTGAAGTAAAACATTGAAACCAAGCAGAAATTAGTCCATGCTTCTAGGGTGGACTGCTCACACAGTTGCTGAATTTGAAACTTAATTTCCAAGAAACTCCTTCCAATTTTTGGGCCATGTAATCTGAATTGATCAGTAACCCCTACGTAGCTGTAGCTTCTATCTAAGACCTTGTTGCCACACAGGTATTTCTTGCAAGTAAGACAATGACAGTTAAGTTACCTCTGCAGAGTCCTCATTCCTGTGTCTCCTCCTGCCCCTGGAGGAGCTTTCAGAGGTTACAATGACAAGTTGTCTCAATCCATACGTTTCAGAAATAACCCCCAAGGCTTTAACTTCTATTTGTAGACCTTTGCATGCTGCTCAGCAGCACAAGGAATCCAGGTGCCATCCTGGGCATTTGGGTGTCCTCTGCTCTTACAAGCAGCAGAATGCCTGACAGTGCCAGGTACTCTGGCTCTGCAGGGAGCTCTGTGTGGATGTAGTTCCCTTAAGGTCAGCTTCCAGAGGATTTGCTATTTGGCTGGAACCTGTCAAATAGTTTTCTCCAAATTGTCTTATGAATAAGTTGAACGTTCCTTGGTGATGGGGAGGGGACTTGATGTTTTTTACTGAGATGGACTTTGTTGTGATTGAAGCAATCGCTGTTCAGGGTTCATGGTGACTTGAACACTTAGAAGCAAACCAATGTAAGTGGTATCTGTGGTGGAATTCCTGAAGAGCCAGTAGAGGGGTAGCCAGAGGAGAATTCTTGATGTATGCCTTGAAAGTGGCCTTTGGCCAAGCTGACATCCTCTTGTTAAGCAGGCTGCTTGCTGAGAGCGTGCAAGATAGCGGTGACAGACCCTGGCGCGGGCCGAGACCGGCAGCGGAGAAAGGCTGAGTGTGGTTGGAGTTAAACAAACCCCAGCTTTAATGCTCTGAGAGTCTGAGCTTCTGTGGGTTGTGGTGAGCACTGACACAAGGCTTCTGGACAGGGAGGAGGAAATAACGAGGAACTCGACCCGGCCAAACTCATCAGAGGATCCGCACGGGCGAAATAAAACGCACTGTGGGATTGGAAGGGCAGAGACACAGCGAGGTGTGCGGCTGCTGGAAGCCCTTGAGAAGGTGAAGGGAGCAAACCCAGCTGTGGCCGTGGCCGTGGCCGTGCAGGGGGGATGTGCTGGCTCCCAGGGCACCCTCAGAAGATCCCCCAGCTGTCGTGGAAGGGTAGTGGCAGGTCCTCGCCGCGGTGCTGTGTTTGCAGTGTTAGTCAGCATTTATCAGAGAACAGAAAGGATTTCACGGACAGCAGAGCTGTTGAACATATCAGAGGACAGTTATTTGGAGAGGGAGTAAAACGATGCCAGATTATTGCATTTGAGGAGGAGGTGGGAAAATTGGAAACAATAAAGTGCTCTGCTCTTCTTTTGTGAGCTCTAATTGGCCTTTCCCTGCAATTCCAATAGAAAGAGGCCATTTCAAATGACACCGTCACAGATACAAATCAATGGCTTGGAAGAATTGCCTTATGTAATTAACCTCTGTGGCTCCCTGCTTCAGAACACACTGTATCAGACAGCTTCAAACCGAACTTCAGAGGGGACCGGTCAGAGAGCGGTGGAAAGGCTCGATCCTTTCATTGCAGTGTCTCTTTTTATCTTCATACTTCTTAACAGTTAACAGACCTCACGATAATAAATTCACGTCTGATCTGCTTCTACATTGGCTGAGCTGAAAGACATGTAAAAAGAACACCGAGCCTAAATAATATAGAATTTTTACAAATAAATAATATATTCTTTATTATTATTATGTATTGATTATTATGCATTAAGTAATATATTCTTTTTACCATTCTTTTGCTGGCTTTAATCATAGATGGCCAAAGCACCCGAGGTTCTGTAAGGTATCAAATTTAGCTGGTTGAGTCAGCGTAATCCCACCAGCACCTCCTGGTCCGAAACGGAGAGAGAAATAAACCAGTCACAAAATAAAACAAACAGGAGAAATAAATTGTCACGTTCAGGCCCCGGGGTTCTGAAATGTGGATGTAAATTAAAGCAATTACAAACGTTCCTGGGACGTCTCGGGTGTTCAGGGGGCAGTGTGTGGGCAGGGGGCTGGGGGGGGTTAGGGGAGAAGGTGCTCTGTGGAAAGGCAGCTGGGTTCCCATCATCTGCAGGATGGCACTTGGGGTTCTGCGGGACCGGAGCTGCCCCCCGAGCTGTGGCCGGGCGCTCGCGGTTCTGGCGCTTGGTGGTGGTCTCGGCCGCAAGGAAAAGATGCTTGTGGTTTGAAGGAGAAGCAAATGAGGGGATTTCGTAGCACTTGTAGATACAGCTCGTGGGGATTTCTGCACCGTGACGTGCCCTGCTCTCGTGCTAGCTGTGAAGCAGAGCCAACAGCCCGGAAGTTGTTCTGTTCCACAGCAGCAGCCGCGCTCTTCTGCTGCAGCCTGATCAGCCTGTGCCTCCTTTTCCAGGTTGACTCCGAAGAGCCGGTTTTCGAGGCGGTTATAAACTGGGTGAAGCACTCGAAAAAGGAACGGGAGGCGTCGCTGCCGGAGCTGCTGCAGTACGTGCGCATGCCGCTCCTCACCCCCCGCTACATCACAGACGTCATCGACACCGAGGTATCGGCGCCCCGGGGCCCCGGCCCTGGCAAGCTGGCAGCCGGGGGCTGTGGCTGACTGCCCTGCTGCCTGGCTCGGCTCCCGCTGTCCTAAAAGCTGCTTTCTCTGCTGATGCTTTGGGATGCTGACGCTGCGGCGTTGGCCCCGTTCCTCTGGAGAGCCCACTGCTTTCCTCGGGAGTCGTTTGCCGTGAGGGCATCCTCCTTCTCGGCCCCATCCAGAGCTAGTAGCCTCCTCCGATACGTGTAGCACCTTTCTGCTTTCATCTGTTAGTTTCTAACAAGTGCTTTCTGCCTTTTGTTCGCAAGGGGCAGGAGGTTTCCTCCTCCAGGCTGAAGGCTGCTGGCATGCGATCGAAATGGCTCCTCAGAAGGTGTTTTAGGTGTAGGTGGCAAGGATGTGCCTTTGAACGAGGAGGGTGGCAGCTGTGTGGGTCCAGGGCCAGCAGGCCACCACGAGCCCTTTCTAATCCCGCTTCTTTCCGTGGCCGGGGTGTTGCAGAGGCAAACCACAACCTGGGGGCTAAGAGAGAATGGAACTTTTGCAAGGAAAGTTTCATTCCAAGTGGGAAGTGATGCTGACCCCGTGCAGGGTTTGACAGGGTGGCACAGAGAAGTTCAAAGCACTGTTCTGGTTTGATGGGATCAGTGGTTACTTGGCCCTTGTCACCTGACAGGGGCTGAATGTTGAATGACAGACTGCTCTACATCCAGAAAGGGCCAGTTCAGGAACATTCACCTCTTGTGTGATAGAGCTGCCTTGTATTTGTTCTTAAATACGGGCAGCTAACAGGCAGTTGAGCTGTGCCAGTTAAGACATGTTCAGATTGTTATGGTCCACTTTAAATTGAAATTGTAGATTAACACAAAAGGGACTGGTACCAAAATAATTAGAGCTGTTTCAGAAGTGGCCTAAGACAGTGTGTGTAGAGGCCCTTGGCTTTCTTCCTGCACAGGATGGCCTCTCCACTCTGGACATGACACACACTGGTGGGGCAGCATGGAGAGTAGAGGGTTGGCCCTGTGTGGCATCAGCTGCTCTGCACACCCTGGCCTTCTTGTGCAAGCACTGAGAGCTTGTGAAAACAAATCTTAACTTATTGCAGCAGCAGCAGCAGCACATAGCACCAAGTGCCCAAAGGGGACTGAACATTCCAGGGGGGTTGGCCCAGGCCCTCAGCCAGGGAGAGGAGTTACATGGCATTATGCAAGGAGGAGATGAGACTGTCCTTGGGCTGCAGTGCTCCCCATGTCTTTTAAAGAAGACCTCACTGCCTCTGTTGTCTTCATAGTTCTGTGTCCCATGTGCACAGGGATAGAGCCAATAGATCCAGCTAAACTGCTTCACTGTGCTGTGCTCAGTGTTCCTTCTCTGATGGCAGGTACATGCCAGCAGTTGATCGTGTGGGGCAGATCCAGCCAGACTGATGTCAAGTGGAGTTTCCCTGCCAGTCCACCTTCTCAGACACACCTTTGCTGCCTTAAATGTAGCAGAAGTGGCTTTTCCTTGATTCTGTGATTATGGGACCTGTAGTGCCAGACTTTGTGTGAGAACTGAGTTGTGTCTGTTCAGTTTTAAGCTGTCTTTGCCCCTTCCTCGTGTGCTGTACTTGCACCACGACACCACTGACCGCTGCCTGCACACAGCTCATCCTTGCGCTGCCTGAACTGACAGAGTTTGCTTTAGGACAGCTCTTGTGAGGGACCTTAGAACACATCTCACGTACTGATGGCTCATGGTTTTCCTCAGCCTTTCATACGATGCAGTCTGCAGTGCAGAGACCTGGTGGATGAAGCTAAGAAATTTCACCTTCGGCCTGAGCTCCGGAGTCAGATGCAAGGACCCAGGACAAGAGCACGTCTAGGTAAGCAGCAAAGGAAAGGACTCTGCACAGGTCTGGGGCAGCAGCAGGTTTTCTGTTACACATGTCTGGGGCCGTCTGAGTGTACCAAGAGTGCAGAGAGCAGACACTGCGGCAGCCACAGCCCCCAGTGGGACAGAAAAGGGACTGGAGCAAAGGGCAGAGGTACGTTGGGGTTTTTTTTTCAGAGCACAATGTTTAGTGGCAGTGTGGGAACTAGTTAGTTGCCTTTAATCCCAGGCCTCTGCTGTAACCATAAAACCAGTTTTCTGAGTTGTTGGTGCCTCCAGATATGTTTGTCTCAGCATGCAGCTGCCCAAGAAGTGTGGGAAGAGTTTCTTCCTGTCTAAAAAGGCAGGAAGAAAAAGAGCTGTGAGGTGAGAGACAGCAGTGTTACAGTGAAGATAAGTTTTCAGCAGGGAGTCTGAGAGGGGAAGGCACAGGGAGGGAGATGGAGAAGTCCCTCTTTCCTTTGAGAGGTCCTTTTTTTTTCTTTTCTTTTTTTTCCCTGGTTTTATTAAGGCAAATAAATGATGATTTCTTCCTCTATTTCAGTAACTCTACCAAGCACAGTCAATGAATTGTTGGGAAAATGCTTGGCATAGATGTGTAAGCACTTGAGAGCAACATAAGCAGTAGGAAGGACCTACAGAAGAAGGAAAATGATTTTAATGGCTTCTTTATGGCTGAGACCGTTCCTCACCTGACACCCTTCCTTTTGTCTTCAGTATCTGTCTGAAGAAGCCTCCAGGATTGTCTCTGCTGAGCTTTGCTCCCGGGTGCACTCACAGGGCACTGCCTTTGACCAGTTTTCCTGCAAGCAAAGCTCCCTGCATGTCCTCCAGCACTGCTGCCTCTGTGGGGGAGAGGGACTCAGAAAACCACTCCATCCCATTGCCTGGTTTAGGAGACAGGAAGCAGTTTAACCACTAAAGGAGGAGGGCAAATTAGCTTTGTTGGAGAGACATGTGGATTGAACTCTTTTGGCCTGAAGGGAGTGCTGTTAAGATGTCATTTGACCTCCAGCATCGTCCAGGCCACGGCATGTCTCCTGTTTTTCTGGGAACATCCTACATGGGTTCCAGGAATGTGCAATTTAACTCAACCTGTCATTTCAGAAAGACACATTTCATTCTGTTCTTAGTTGAAACGCTTCACCTGATGAAGGAGATGTGACAAAATGGTTGTGTTGTTGAATTGTACAGGTGAAAACTCTGCACGTTATTGCTCAGGTTCATCTCCTGGATTCAGCCCTACCTTTTTTCATCGATTCAATACCATCTGTGGTCAGCAGTGCTCTTATCATGTGTCACTTACAAACTGTGGTCAAGTTGTGTACTAACTTTCTATGGGATAACCTGAAACAATTGCCCTTTTAGCTGTCGTACTGTACAGAAGTCTTCCCGAGTTGTTGTTGGAGCTCTTCTGTGAATCCTTCCGGGTTATTTTTTATGTTATTCTTCTTCATCTGAGGTGGCAGCTGGTTTGTTTTGTGACAGGCAGGGTCTTGTTAAGTCTTTGTTGCTTGGTGTTGAGTCCTCCTGCAGTGAAAAGCTGGACAGTTCTAAACTTGAGTAAAACTCCCTGTTACAGAAAGGGCCTGAGGGATCCAGGGCATGCTCATCTATTTTCATAGCTATGCTAGAAACCTGCCTTCGAGGCAGTGATTGCAAGGGAAGTGTAAACCCCCCAGGTGTTATTTAACAGTCACAGAGAAAATGAAAAAAATTCAGGGGACACCTCAGAGAAAAGAAAATAGAGGGAAGGCAACTTTGAAAGGAAATACATAAGACTTAAGAGGCAATTCCTGGGAAAATATGTAATTTTTCAGGCTGCAGTCAGCCTGACTTGTTTCTCCCTGAAGTGATGAAAAAAGGTGCCATCTGGTCTGGATGTGACTTGCAAAGGAAGGGAGAAGGCCTTGTTTTGCAAGGAGGCTGCAGGGAAACAGCCCTCCTCCTTCACTTCCATGGAGCAGTAAGAGACTGGGGAAAAAATCATGGAAAGAGTGCAAAAGAAGATAGAAGTGAGCCAAGCTCACCACCTGTCTGAGCCAGGCAGTGTTCTTAAAGCATCTCTGATATTGGGAGGGAGAGGTCTCCAGCAGACAGCTCCCAACCCCGGAGCTGGCCTTCCTGCCACGCACCCTGCAAGAGTTTCTTCCTCTTCCTCCCCTCTGAGGACAGAGAGAGTCCCAGAGCCTGTAGCCAGCTTAGGTGCCTTCTTCAGAGTGGTGGTGAAAACAGGGATTTAGAGGCAGCTTATTGCACTGAGGAAGGCTCAGTCTTTCTTCAGGTGATTCCCTTGAGGTGACGCTTTGGTCGTGAAGGGATTGACTTGACTTTGCTCTCCCTCTTTGCTCTAGGAGCTAATGAAGTCCTGCTCGTGATCGGCGGCTTCGGCAGCCAGCAGTCACCTATTGATGTTGTGGAGAAATACGACCCGAAGACTCAGGAGTGGAGTTTCTTGCCAGTAAGGGCCCATTTTTGACAACCACTGGGTTGAACAGGCTGTGATCAAATGCTGCTCCTGTGGCACGGGCTATAGAAACATTCCTCTTGGGGCTTTCCTTTGCATTCAGCTGAGAATTTCTGACAGAAATCCTTTAGAGCTGCCGAGGGTTTACGTGGTGAATGCTGAAACCGCTTCAGGTTTGCTCAGTAAGCTTTGTGTCAGAGGCGTTGTCACATCTCTGATCAGCTGAGCCTGCAGAGCCCCACAGCTTAGTGGTGGGAGTGAGAGCGATCATCTGTCTTCCTGAAGGGGTGTTGAGCTTTAAGGTTAGTGATGATAATTGAAATGTCAGTAGGAACAGCGTAGTCAGTCCTGCTTTCAGGCAGGCTGCATGATCTCTCTGGTTTCATGCTTTCTGAGCATAATGGGGGATAGTGAGGGAGAGAGAACTCCTGCACTGACTATTCTGACTTAAATTTAAAATCACCTTTTTCTGGGTGAAATGGTGGAGAGCTGCTGCTTCTTTAGTACTGCTGAGCACAGAAGACCCAGTATCACCTCGTGTCCCAGAATTCTCTTCTTGTTTGGAGGCTAAAAGCCTCAGGTCTTTTCATCAAATACTCAGTCTCCACATCTTCCCCTGAGCAGTCTCTGCGGAGAGCCAGCGGGAGGCACGCAGACCTCTGAGGTGCATCAAAGATTCAGCAGCAGCCTAAGACAAATGACACTTAATGGAAAATATTTCACCAGAGAGAGACCCAGCCATGGAAAGAGAGCACGGCAGAGGCCGGGCACGGGCAGAGGGAGGCAGATGCAGCCGTTGAGAGTTGCATCCTTTAAATCCATAGCGCCTCTGGGGTAGGGCCCTTTTCCAAAAGAGCAGGAAAGGAGGATGGCAGAACAGCAGCTGGTCTCCACGCTGGCCGTTGTTTCCTCTCCTTGACCTGTCTGTTCTTTCTGCTGGTGCAGAGCATCACCCGTAAGCGGCGGTACGTGGCGACCGTGTCCCTGCACGACCGCATCTACGTCATCGGCGGCTACGATGGGCGCTCGCGTCTCAGCTCGGTGGAGTGCTTGGATTACACCTCAGATGAGGATGGCATCTGGTACTCCGTGGCCCCCATGAACGTACGGCGAGGCCTGGCGGGAGCCACCACCCTTGGAGGTAGGTCCTGGTCACCTTACAGGCTGCTCAAGCCTTGCCCTGAAACGCCCTGAGCTGGGATGTGCGGAGCGGGACGGCTCCGAGGGAGGAGGTGGCTCTGAAGCTGCCTCCTCATCGTTTGGCTGCAGAGAGGGAAAACCTGCCCACGCACCCCGAGAGGAGCTCTGCCTCCGCTGCGTTCTGATGGTGTCAGTGCACAGAGGGAAGGGGACTCTGGGAGGGATTGTGGAGCAGGATGCTCCATGATGGGTGGTGACAGTGTCACGTATTCCTGAGCACAGGACACCGAGTCCCAGTAACCAGCCAGCGCTGGAGAGAGGCTGAAACTGGATCTTGTGCAGAGAAGGATTCTTAGGAGAGACTTAGAAGAAGAAAACTACTTAACTGAGCAAACCAGAACACTTCAGCTTGCTTCTGTGGGCAAAGCAAAGGCAGAGAGGGGACATGATTGTTCTCTAGAACTTGGCACGAGAAGGAGAAGGGCGATGTAAGAATTGAATAAGAACAAATGGTTATAAACAGGCCAGGAAGATGTTGGTGTGGAAATGAGAGGAAGTTTTCTAGCCATTAAAATAGCAGTTGCTCTAATGCACATTCTGTGCTCTAAGGCTTGTGTTAGAATATCTTCTTAGTAATTAATATTAGTTAAATGATAGTCATTGAGATAGTTAATAACCTGTTACAATGAAAAGCTGTTAAAAGTGCAGCTGCTTCAAAGATGACCAGTTTGTGAAAGCATTGCATGACCTGGGTTCTCTGGTATGAGACTGATCTTGATGATCCAGATGTGTCTTTTGGATCTTCTTTCCTTTTGCTACCGGTCTGTTCACTGCCCTGTGAGCATTTCCTCTGGGGAGGTGCTGGTGTGGTGCTGGTGGCAGGCAGGGTTTGGGCAGGGCAGGGTTTCAGTAGGTTCTGCAGCGTGAGGAAAATAACTGGGGTGTGCATGTTCTCTTGTCTTTGTCAGCACGAAGCAGATTTAAGGGCCAGATGGGGTTTGTGTTTGTTCTGTTTGTTGTGTCTGGGAGCAGACTAATGCCAGGGTGAGGAAGGTGGGTCTGTCTTGGCTCTCAGTGTGCCAAGATCCGTAGTCCTTCCTGTGTTTTGCAGTCTGTGTTGTCTTCCTCCATCTGTGAGGGCCTTCTTTGCTCTACCTGCTTGATCCTTGGCTGCCTGAGTCCCACCTCTGTCTAACGTTGCAGACATGATCTATGTTTCCGGCGGGTTTGATGGAAGCCGACGTCACACCAGTATGGAACGATACGACCCAAACATCGATCAGTGGAGTATGCTGGGAGACATGCAGACAGCACGGGAAGGAGCGGGGCTTGTTGTAGCTAATGGAGTTATCTACTGCCTGGGTAGGTACCCCTTGGACCTCTGGGCATCCTGCAAACACTTGCCTTTTACAGAAGGGACAGCACAGGTGTTGTCTGTGGGGAGCACCCACTGCGTCATGTCCAGGTTAGAAGAGAAGGTTTAACTTCAGAAGGTTTGACTTCAGAAGGTTTAACTTTGGAAGGTTTAACTTCAGAGCAGCAGGCGGTGCCCAGCTCTGGCAGCCAGCACCTCCTGCTCTCACCACAGAGCCGAGGCCGGAGCTACGCTACGAATCCAGCAGATGCTGTCAGAAGGGAACTGGACACAGGCAACCAACATTTAAGGGGTGGCTGAAGTGCAGGGGACAAGCAGTGCCAGCTGAGGTTCACGTGGACTGGGCAATGGTTGAAATGCCCCAGACATGAACCAGGTGGCCCCTGGATAGAGGGTGCATCTGCTCTCACACAGAGCAACGTTGGCCGTTGTGCTCCAGAAGTGTATCCTGAGCTGTGGGGTTTCCAGCCCCTTTCTGCAGCACTCAGTTCTTTTTCAGAGACCCAGGCCAGCTGTGAATACAGTGAGAGTGTTAGAGGGAAAATCACTCTGAAAGCTTTAGTTTGTCCTGTAGATGCAGCTCCTGGGCCCCAGAAGAGGCAGACCCAGCACTGTACCCACACCAGTTGCAGTCCTGTTCCTGGGGAGTCACAGATACTGGACATTGGTTTATGGGTTTCACTTCCTTCTCCCAAATTCCTCTTCCTCGTGCTGTCCCCCAAGGCAGATGCCAGCATGCTTCTCCTGGGCTGAAGCTGCACAGTCCTCTTGGGAAACAGCACTTTGAGACATCCCAGCCTGCTCTGTGCGTAGCCTCGTGGTGTCAGCTGGCAGCTCTGGGCTGCAGCACAGGGACCCTGGGCCAGCACCCGCTCTGGAAGCTGTACGTCTGCTTTAGCAGAGCAGCATCAGCAGGGCAGCAGCACGCTGAGAGAAGCACAGTGCTAACCTGCTGTCGGGGGTCAGGGCAGCCCCTTAGACCTGTCACAGCCCCTCTCTGTTAACCCCCCTGCCTCTCCACAGGGGAAGAGAAAGGGAATGAGGGAGAGAGACTCAGCGATTGGAAAAGGGAACTGGGACAGCTTGAATGGAAATGAAAATAATAATAATAAAAATGGAATAGATACAAATATGGACAAGCCCCATATTGATCCCAACCCCCTGATGGCAGTTACATCACTGTCAGCACTGGTGCTGTGGAGCAGGCACTGGGAGAGTCCCAGACTGGGCCCAGCAGCAGATGGGAGCTGTGTTCAGGGGATGGATTCTGGGGCTGGATTGGGGTTGAAGACAGAACAGGCAGAGAGTCATCCTGGGATGCTCTGAGGAAGGAACCAGAAGAGAACCCGAGCCAAGCTGGCAAAGCAGGGCCAAGCGAGGCAAGCCCTTCCTGCCCCCTCAGCTTAGAGTGAATATGCTGTCCATGGGCCGGGACCCCTGGCTGGGCAGTTTGGGGTCCCCTGGCCTGACCTTTCCCTTTCTGCACCCCCTGGGTACTGCCTCTGCCCATGGGGGGTTCTCGCTGCTGGGAGCAGCCCTTGCCTGTGCCAACTGCTGCTGCCTGCAGCCAGGGCAGGGGCAGAGCTGGGCTGGGGAGGGGAAGCACCAGGTGGAATTGTTCTGTGCTCGCTCAGACCAGGACAGCTGGTTGTACTGGTTTGGAGAGGTGATGGTCACCCACCACAGCCCTGCATGGCACAGGCCGGGCAGAGCTCACTCTGGGCTGGCTCTGGGCTGGCACAGCAAGCTGCAGAGATGCTCTTTGCTCTGCCAGCCCCAGCACGCTGTGAGCTGTGCCGATTGATCGCGGGGCGACGCTGCGCTAAGGATGCGCCGGGCTTGTTACTGCTCTACCCAGAAACGTTGCCCAGAGCTCAGCCCCGTGGTTTGCTCCTGTATTTTGTTTCAGGTGGCTATGATGGGCTGAACATACTAAATTCTGTAGAGAGGTATGATCCCCACACTGGACACTGGACAAATGTCACCCCAATGGCCACCAAGCGCTCAGGTAAGAGCCCGCGGTGCCGGGAGGTCAGAAAGCTTTGGGCTGCCCTGAGGGAACCGTCGCTGCTGGCTTGTTCTGCTGCCCTGGGGGATACCGACTGACCCAGCTGGGGGTTGGCTTTGAGAAGGGAAGATTTTAGGACGTGCTGACTTAACTCCCCAAGAGAAAGATTAATTTTCACATCCCTGGTGTGAAAATCCCCGGCGGTGAGCAGTGCCCACGGCAACAGGCCAGCGCTGGCGGCTGGAAACACGGGGCGGTCACATCCGAATTGTCCCCCGTGAGCCCTTAGTTTGTCTTTCCTGCCTGGCTTCTGGCTGAGCTTGGAATTTGGCAGCTGTAGCTAGGAGGAAAATCATAGAATGGTTTGGGTTGGATGGGACCTTAAGACCATCTCGTTCCAACTCCCCTGCCCTGGGCAGGGACACCTCCCACTAGAGCAGGTTGCTCAGAGCCCCATCCAACCTGGCCTTCAACATTTTCAGGGAGGGAGCATGTATACCATAGAACCATAGAATTGTTTTGGTTGGAAGAGACCTTTGAAATCAAGAAGTCCAACGATTAACCCAGTGTTGCCAATCCCACCACTAAACCATGTCCCTCAGCGCCTCATCTATGTGTCTTTCAAATACCTCCAGGGATGGCAATTCCACCACATCCCTGAGCAGCCTGGGCCAGGCCTGGACAACCCTTGCAGGGAAGGAATTTTCCCTAATGTCCAACCTAAACCTCCCCTGGGGCAACTTGAGGCCATTTCTTCTTGTCCTGTCCCTTGTCCCTTGGGAGCAGAGCCCGACCCCCCCTGGCTCCCCCCTCCTGTCAGGAGCTGTCAGAG
>WTSP01014927.1:0-44716 GCA_025331215.1 Actenoides lindsayi | reverse complement strand
CCACCCCCCCCCCCCGTACATACCCAAGTGCTATTCTATGTATCCTGTAAGTAAGCAGGAGGCTCTATTCTACTCAACAAATAGAGAATGAATAACTTGATATGTTGAGGAATGGACAAGTATCTCAGAAGGTGGCTTCTCATCATCCAGAAATGCTTTATAACCTGCATAAGGCAAGGACTATCAGTACAGACCTTAATAGCTGCTGTCGAGAGCACGCACACTTAGTGCCTTTGCACAATGCCAACACCCATCTGCGTGTTACTCACTGATAGTAAAGATGAATGTCAATTAGTTACCCTCTGAACAATCTGATCCGTGCAGGACTTCAGCCGGCAACTGCCTGCGAAGAATGATCTGCTCATACCGGGCCAGTCTGGGGGACTGGAACCTTTTTTACCCTGCACATAATGACTATAAATTGATATAACTATTACCATATAAGAAATCACTTTGAACCCAAGCTATGGCATTTTAGAAAGGCCAAATTTGAATAGCGTGCATAATCAGTTTGGCCGATTAATTAGTTAATACTGATACAAAGGAAGAATGTGATGGACCCGTTTTGCATTGATACTGAGACCCTTCTATATCAGTTGTTTGGCAGAGAGTTAGTGTTCAAAGCTGTTAAAAAGCATTCCGGACGCGTCTCTGTGTTTTCATACAGCTGCTATTCATCGGCAAGTTAAGCAAGTGTTATAAA
Source organism: Actenoides lindsayi (assembly GCA_025331215.1). Taxonomy (NCBI): domain Eukaryota; kingdom Metazoa; phylum Chordata; class Aves; order Coraciiformes; family Alcedinidae; genus Actenoides; species Actenoides lindsayi. Next base: position 44,013 of record WTSP01014927.1, on the reverse strand, counting down.
AATATCTGTGAATACTGATTCAGGTTGGAAAATTAACATTATGAGCCATGTTTATATGTCTTTTGTATTCTTTTTCCATGAGTACAACAGAACTGTACCATCAAGATGCCCATGGAAACTGCTTGCACACTCAAGTGCTTGTGGGGATGGAACTGTAAATTTGGGTGCTCAAATAGTGATGGGGAAAGCGTGCTTTGGTACACTTAGATATGTGCACAGGTTTCTGTCTCCTTGCAAATTTGGCTGTCTGAATTTTAAGGGTATACTTTCAAAAAGTGGATGGAAATTTTGTCTTTAAATTTGCTTTCTGTGTATACAGTATTTGCCTTTGGAAACTGAATCTAAAGCTGAGCTAAGGATAATTACAGAGCTCTCCTGAGCTGCCTGGTATGATAACATATTAGTCAGTTGTTGTAATATTTACAGTTAATGAGGGACTTTGAAAAGTTTAAGGAACTTCTGAATGACACTTAGATTTAGCAGTCTTTGGTTATTTCCAATTCTCAAAATAAATAAGTTGCACAGAGCGAGATCAATGCTGATTTATTTTTGGAATTATAACGTGTTACAATTCAAGATCAGATTAGGGTCAATTTACACTAAGTCTGCTTTGAAACTATTATATAACTGAGCCAGAGTAGGTCACTATGTCCTGCTCTGCATACAAAAAGCTCCCAGACTCAGTGTCTATAAATAAAGATCAAGCTAAACCAGACAAGCAGCTTGAGCCTAATATTGGGAAGATCATTTTGTGCTACCTTCTGCAAATAATTACACTGGAGTCCAAACAAGAAAGGAGCACACTATCAGCTGAGCCATGCATATAGAGTGAAAAGATGATCTTTTTGCATCAATGTCAGCATTAATTAATAACCATTCATAGCTCTTGGTAAACTCCAGGACTAAAATATGAGCCCGAGGAGTGGGTGATGTTCGGTTTATGTTTACCCATCCACTTACCTATCATATTTTGTGTTGCAGTGTAAGAAGACAAAATAGCACGGCACGGTTTATTTGTGAGATTCTGTTGCCCTAGTTACCAGCCTCATATCAAGGTTAAGGTTGACAATGTGGGCTCTTTCCTTAATCTCAGCTCAGGTTGCTCACAAGGGAAAAGGCTTTAATGTTAACTGAGCCTGTCTTTGGCTTGGGGAGTTAGGCCTTTAACAATGCACTGGGGAATATTTCTTCTTTGCGGCTGTCATAGCTTGTCTGGGGAATGGGAAAGGGAATCGCGTGGTGGGGGAGGGCGAACCTCGCCACGGTGAAGCTTATTAAATTATGGAGGAGGGGATTATTGGTGGTAGCAGGGCTGTGAGCTCGGGCAGCCGTCGGAGGAACCTTTTGTGTTCCAGCCTGGCAGAGGACAGGTTTTTGTTACGATCCCCTTCGACGCAGCTCGGATAGGATTGCTCCGTGGCATGAGCTGTATGGCCGAGGAGGGTTTCGCTGCAGTTGGAGTAACAGAAGAAGGTGCAGAGGTTGGCTGTGAGATGGCAAGTGTATGCAGATAAAGTCTCCCTCCTTTCAAGTGCTGAAGAAAAGGATGAATTATGCATCTGGTCCCAGATCTGCCAGTGAGCAATGGTTCAGGCTAAAATTGTCATCCTGGGTAGACACCTGCTCTGCTGGAATTAACTCTGTGACTCGGGTCTCTCTTAACTCTTGAATTAACTCCTTTTTCTATGGCAAGTTCCCCACAAGACACAAAAATGCTTCTTACCTGCCAGCCAAAATCTTTGATAATGCAAGACATCAAAATGTGCTGGTGAGACTGAGCTGATGAGCAATGAGGTGCCTCTTCACCCATGTCACCTAGAGGCCTGACATGGGTGACCTTCTGAGGGAACACCTATCACCCTGATTTGATCAGCTTCATCTCAAAGTACACTGATAAATGTTGCTGTCTTTAAAGCTTGGCAAGGGGGAACAGGCACTGCAGCAAGAGCCCCCTTCTCTGTCATTAGCGTATTGAGGGAGCCATAGGCAGGCTGTTGGAGCTTCTTCCTTTGCCTGTGGAAGTTTGGATTTGCATCTCGCTTTCCCTAAGTATTAAAGTTACTAAACTATATGGTGCTGGGTGAGATGGTATTAGAATTTAATTGAGAAAGGAAAAGCTGGGCTACATTTTAGGGGCAAATGGTCTTATCATTAGAACAATTAGAGATCATTATTGCCCTGATGAGTGGTCTACACTGGCCTTTCCCCTGGTATAAGAGATCCTTTGTATTCTGATAGGTGAAGTCGTTAGTGCTCCTGGAGCAATAACTTCAAGCTATAGCTAAACATATGGGGGATACAGGCCTTTAGGAGGAATGTGTATGACTGAAAGGATCCATGGTCATTTCCTCAGCTCATGAAAGTGCCTTATTAATTTCTCCTTGAGACATTAATTTTCCTTACCCACTGTTACTTGTCTTCAGTCATTCATTATAAAGAGGGGACAGTCTGGGATATTTGTGTGCTATCATGACAGATATTTCATAGTTTTTACTGTTCTGTAAAGATAGTGCCGTGAACAAAGCACCTGGAGATAAGACTCTCTGTGCTTGATAACGGTTAGCCAGAGACCTATAAATCATCAATACAGTTAGTTTTTTATAGTATCTTTTCCATATACTAGTTCTAACTGTGAAGTTGAATCTGTTTGCAGGGAACAGGTTGCAGACTGTGGCTGCCTGTGTAAGAAGGCAACCCCCCCGTCTGTGATCTCTGAGCTCCATGTTTACTTTCCTTCACCTCTCTTCCTTAACGTATTCTTTGACTTTTCGCATCCAGATAAGGTTTCCTTAACTGCCGGTCAGGCAAACTTAACTCAGAATCTGATAATTAACTTGTGTTCTGCTTCATACATCAGCAACCACAATCAATTTCGGGGTGAGAACCGGAGTTGTTGCCGGCTGCTTTTGCAAATGATGCTTGAGGCAAAACTGGAGCGCAGTGGCTGTTAGACAGCTGTACTCACTCCAGCTGACCAGGCCCTCCTTTGGCAGCCTGCTTTTGTAGATGAAGGAGCTGATGTGCAGGGGGTATAAATCATCATAGCTACACTGAGTTCAGTAGAGGATCTTTCTTCTTCCCCATATGTTCATAGGAGAGTTTGCACCCTTTTCCTTCTGTTTCTGTTCCTTCTCTGCAAGAGACCAAAAGCAGGAGGTCCTTCTGTGCTGGAGCTGTGAGCTGAAGCAGGGACAGAATGCAAATACTTCGGATGATGCCAATTTGCACGTGCAAACTACAGTAGCTACCTATTAGATGTGTTACACAGTTAATTAGCTGTGCACGTTCACGATGACTGGGCACATAACAGCACATACATTTCTTAAGATGTACTCTGAAAATCAATGCTTAATGGCTGCCTGACAAAGAGAGAGAAACAGCAGGGTCCGGGTTGGCAGAGCTGAAGGAGCTGAGCAGCCACAGTGGAGATGGAGATGAGAGGTGGTGCTTAGGAGCAGACAGGATGCATTTGGCCCGGTCTGATTTACTTTGCATACTCCTAAATACATTTTCCAATCTTTTCCTGTGGATATGATTTATAATTGTTGCAGATGGTGTCCAGGCTAATCCCTGATGAGAACTCTCTTAAGCTCCTGGCAGATTTGAATCTGCAGCCACGTATCACATCAGGAGTGTTGAAGCACCTCCCTAACATGCTGCAGAAATACACATGGCAGAGACTGTGGATGGACAGAACCAAATCAATGAAGACATGTCACATTTTAATAATATCAAAGAATGAAATTATTCCTATTTTAATTATTAAAAGGAAATAAAGTTATTGACTGGTATTATCTTACCACCAAACACAGTTTTCTTACTTAAGTGGTGTTAATAGACCGTCAGATAGTGGGGTAGACAACAGAAGGGCATGCTATGGAGTCAGGAGTTGTCAAAATGTAACACGTTACATGAGGCAGGTGCTAACAGCAGCAGCACCTCTCTAAGACCACAGAAAAATGTGGCCATGGAGTAACTCTAATAATGGGAGAATATCTCTGTATTTTGACTCGGTACAAATTTTTATTAGGATAACGATCTGTTTACTGCAGAAAAAAAAATAAATCTGTGGTTTTCCTCCAAAGGTAGGTGGTTACAAACCACCAATTGTAAATATTCTCCCTGGACGCTCTTAAACAGCAAGAATCAAAGAGATTAAATTCTGCCCACTTCAAGCTTTAGTGAATATTAAGCAATATTAAGCCACTAATTGACTTGTACTGTAGGTCAGTGAAGAAGTGAAATCTGCAGTTCATGTCTGTTTGACTGTGTCTTGCTGGAAGCCTGCATCAGGCCAGGATGCTCAGTGGAGGCTGTGCTAGTGCCAAGCAGAAGGCAAAAAGAAACAGTTTCATACATTTTAATATGCCTACATTGCTGTGGACACACAAACAACATCTGGCAAATGGTGCACAAGCAGTTACATGGATGACAGCCCATTTAGTATTCTCTACCTAATAAAACATTGAGAAAATATCTGTACAGATCAGTATTGTTCCTGGTAGCACTCATTCTGAGTTTAGTCTAAGGTCTTGTTAATATATGTAAAATGGTGGTTTGGATCTTCTGTTACAAAAGCTGTAAATTCCTGACTTGATGTACAGGGGATGTTTCTTTCAACTGTAACAACACTAGAAATAACTGTGGATTATTTCAAGAAGCTTACTACTCCATTTAGTAAAAGACATCAACTACACTAGTTATCTGGGTGATACGTTGATCCTGCTCAAGTCAGTGATCTATATCTGATACAGTAGTCTACATTCAGAGCCATGTGAAGATAATTTGGCCTCCTTTTTTTGCCTTGGGACTCTATTTAATATTTCACTACTGCCTTTCCACTGTCCTTTTGCTTTTTAGGCTCCTGTGTCCACCTTCCTTTTCCTCTTCTTTCTGGGCAGGAGAAATAGAGGAGATTAACAAATTGCTTATATGTGATGTATGTTCAGTCCTGTACTTCTCTGTGGCTCAGATTATACTTCTGAAACCTTGGCTTCAGGGAGCTGGAAGCATGAACTGTTCTTCCTAATGCCACACACAAAAGGCTTCTTACTGAACTAGAGCAGAATGGGTGGTTTGCCTTCAAATATAGTTTTTAGTTGTAGTAATTCTGAGAAATATATCTAAGGAATTCTAGTTTCTTAATGATTATCAAGGAGCAGAAGTTCTCACTCAGAAACATTCTCCATTGTGCTGTAGTAAATCCAGAATAATTCCAGTGGCTTCAGTGGTGGAAGATGGGATTATACTGGAGCATCTGCTACCAGATTCTGGCTCATCAAATACTTAAAACTCCTGCAATATTTGGATGTTGTCTGCATAAACAAAGAGTCTTTGAAAGATTCACATCTGGAACACACCTGCTTTTGCCAAGTTGGCTACATCTCTTTCCTAGGGATTTCATACTGGCATTTCAGCTGACAGTTTGTCTCTATTTCAGTCACTTAGTTTTCTGCCTTATGCATGAGAAGATGGGATTCAGTCATTTCAGTTCACCTCCTTTTGTCATCTCTGAAATTTAGTTCCCAGCCCTATTGTCCCCACATGCAGAGGATCATGATGCTTTTTCCATATTGGCCCTGCCATCTGTCTCTGCCGTGTGACACTTTTCCAGGGAAAAAGATCTTTGCTCTTTTTGCATATTCACGGAGCAGAAGGGTCTTGACTCAAGGAGGAAACACATGGCTCGTGCCTGATGGACGCACTTACTGGTCTGTGCTGAAGGTTCATGGCACTAACCCTTGTTATTTCAGGTCTATGTTTACGTGGGAATGCCTGAGCTGTTTTATAAGCATGGTAATTGCATACACAAGCAAATGACTAGATACGGGGTTTTGACCAAATATCAAGCTGTGAATGCCCAGCATAGAAATTCTAAACATTTGCAATTAGCAGCTCCCAAATAACTAGAGATAAAGAAGTATCTGGAGGAAGTATTTTGAAAATAACTTTTAATAATGAATACAGCTGACATGATCATGATCTACTTGCAGACAACGCTCGCAGACAAGTGTAGCTGTTATGAATTATTCAGCCAATTCTATTCAGAATTATATTTTTTTTAGAACTATAATTAACGATCCATAAGAGTAAGTATGAGACACACTAACAAAAGTCTATTCTGTGCTACTTCTTCTGCAAGATTAAAATGAAATGCAGACAGTTTGGAATCCACAGACCTTGTTTTAGAATTGTCGTCTGCTCTGTTTACTGACAGTGGCTTTTGCTGCTTGTTTACTGCAATTTACTTCGTTGCAGCATAAGTTACACGATTATCTTCTCAATACGATGCTAAGCTGACATCTGTCAAGTTTAAAAGTCATAATAGGTGCTATTAGTCATTGAGATGATCCAAAGACATAATGATTGGTATGACAACAAAACTGCGTAGTTTCTTTTTAAAGGCATAATAATTTCTAAAGAGAAATTTGGGTGGGCTCAACCTGCTCAGAAGTGAGATAATTGTAGTGCCTTAAAGGCTACCCAGAAGCAGAAGCCAGGGAGGAGTGTACAGCAGGTGTTCATGGAAACAGTTATCAGAATAATATCAATTAACCAAGCAAAATGCATTGTTTGTTTGCCGCAACAGAGCGATAAGTTTAAACTATCTGCTACTTGTGTCAGAAACTTAATTTCTCATGGGTTTATAAAGTAGCTGTTTCAAACCAAACCAAGTTGAAATTGCCTTTCAAGTCCTCAGCTCTAATGCTAATTAATATTCCTCTAAGTTCCTTTTCATTTTTTAAAAATAGTTTAAAATAAAAATTCTTGGGTGTTTGAGATGTTTTTTTAAATTTTAATTTAAGAAAAAAGCACACAGTTAAAAGCCTTTTTTTTCAAGCTGTTAGGGCTTCAGGCAGCTCCTAATGAAGCCAGAGACCAAATTTTCTTTGAGTTTAATGAGAAGATGGTCAGCAAGCCACCAGCTTGCCTTTGGTGTCTTGGACAACTGTGGAGAAGATGATGTGGATGAGAGATTTAGATTGGTTAAAGATCACTGTCAAAGGTATTAGCAAAAGTGATTTTAATATGAATCTGTAAAAATATGACTTAAAAAAGTTCAGTGGCAATGTTCACTGTATTACTAACTGCATGGAAGAAATATATAGAAGAAAATTGAGTTAGAACCGATTTTGGATAATTTACACAGAGACTGGAGATGCAGGGTAAGGGAGCCCCTCCCATTCATGAGGTTCAGAATTGACCCCCTTGCTTTCTAATCTCTTTCTCAAAGAGGAGACAAGGTGTGGCTGGATCCAGACTTAGTCCTAGACTCGGTCAGTGGTTTATGTCTAAAGGATTTAGACCCATGGATTTCATTAGTATCAATTCAGCATGCTGTCCTTCTGAGGGTCTACTGTGAATAAGGGGTCTCACTGCCTTGGGTAAGGAAGGATCTCTTAGGTAAGCAATCTCAAACCTTGAGAGGCATCCCGGCTCAAGGGGAGAGTCGTCTGTTGTGCAGTCCAGTTGCTGTCCACAGAGAACTCGAATTGGGCTCATCCAGTGATCTGTTGTTGGTGAAAGATCTGTTGCTTTGAGGAGCAACCTTGAAAGGCATCCCAGCTCGGATGGAGATCACCACCATGCAGCCACACTGGCTATCAGGGAGATCTCAAAGGAGGCTCAGTGTGGCTGTTAGTTATGGGATAAAGTGTTTGGCTCGTAGTCAAATTGCATACACTGGGAGAGGTATGCATGAGGCTCCTTCAACCCACAACCTTCTTTGTTCCTTGGTAAATGAGTCTTGGGGGAGCCACCCACTATTCATGCCTTAATCACAGGATGTGTTCCAAGCACGCAGGTGTCAGCGCTCACTGGGTCACTCTGCTCCTTTGTGGGTTCTGGCCTGGCTACAGCTCCCACCTTTACCTCCTTTGGAGCCTGTACCAAAATACTGCGAGTTGGGTTAAGGAGGGTTGAGGACATCGGAGACAGAGGGAGCGTCACAGCAGTTGCCCTTGAAGCATGATGTCTTTCCACAGTCTTTGAGAGTCTGGTCAGCCACCCTCATCACACCTGGCTTTGCATAATGCACGTCCTACATACAAACTCTGTAATCCCCTGGACGATCACACTGACGGGGGTACTTTCACTGGGCTGTCAGTCTGCAGGTTCAGAAGGCTGCACGGTGTTTGGGAACGTAACCCGTTATTTACTGTCAGTGCTTGAAGAGTAAAATACTGGTCCATTGGAAAGAAGCGGGCTAGAACCAGGACCCAACCAGATGCTCAGAGGTATTTAACCACATTCTCCGCATGAAAATCTGTAGCATGGCACAGAGGGTGTTGCCCGGTGGGCTGTGTCTGCACAGCCTTTGGTACCGGTGCTCTGGTTCTGGTTTGCATTTACAAAGCCCAGTGGTTTGAGCTCGTGCTACAGAGGTAGCAAAGATGACAGGCAAGCAAGTGCTGGAAAAAGTCCTTCACCAATGCCTACGTGTCGCCAGAGCTGGGAACGTTCTGCTCCCTGGGGTCTGTCTTCATGGAGCAGAAAGGTGTGTTTCCATGTAGACTCCCTTGGTCAGAGGCAGTGGCTTTTTCTGCTGGTGTGAGCCGTGCGCAGAAGTTGTAGACTTACTGGATAATAACGGTTTTCTTTTTCAGGTTTGTGTTAAAGGAATTTCTTGAAAAGGATTTAGTCGATGTACTGACAATTACCTGTTCTATTTTTTACTGTGTGTTCCTGTGTGGAGATTTTTTCTCTGTTTTCCCTTTTCTCACATTCTACTAAGTGGCCAAACCTGTAAATAGCCAAAGCCAAATGCCCTAAAACAGTCATAAAGGAAAATCTGAACTAAATGCATGAAAATGATGTAGCAAGAAAAAAAATTGAATTTATTAATGAGGGGAACCAGTAAAGTTATACGGGTGGAAATGATGCGGACAACCCAGCCAGTGTCTGAGAAAAGCATAAAGATTGGAAGGGAAATACTTCCACCAGTATGGATGGTGTAGAAAGAGAAGTCGTGAACATTTAATCTAGAACAGTGATAGCGGATTGAATAATTCAGATACGTGATTGGAAACATGCCCTACAACAGGAGGGTGCATTTTCCTTGGTAGAGCTACAGGGATTCCCCCCCACTGCATCATCAAAACATTGTGAAATTAGTCATGTGTAGTCTAGAACTAAGAATAATGGCTTTAACTGAACTGAACTTATCCATTCCGTGGTCTTTGTGCATTTGTTCATTGTATGTGTAAAACATCAGCCAAAAATAATTTACAGCAATTATTTCCAGTGACAGGCCAGTGTAATTCTCCCAGGCAGAGGATGTCTATGTGAAAATAATTATACATGAATATCCAGCTGAGATCTTTTGAGGCACTAGAAAGGGGTGTTATGTTAGCAGTTTTGTAACAGGAGTGATAACATGCACATGCATACTAATGCTGTAGAAAAGTTATAAGACATCTAACTGGGCTAGATAGAAGAGACAGAATTAAACCAGGAATATCTTTGCCCATAAAATTGCAAGGTCAAAATTTGATCAGGTTTTCAAGAAAATCTCAAAAATCAAATGCCAAAACTGGTTCAAACACTTGGGCTTTGAAGTCATGTAGGCACTTCTGAAAACTGTAATTCTGGCTTCTGTTAGGAGTGTTTTCAGAATGGTACAACACTGAACTCGCATTAGTGTGAACAATTCAGCAAGGTATGCAGTGTGTATTTCAACTTAGTTAAAATGTCTAGTGCTGCTAAATAAAGATGTATTATAAGATAATGTGTGCCTACAGTCCAAGGAAGCAAGGGAAGAACTAAGGTCTAATGAGGTAGAGGTATCGCAGTGCAGGAGTTAGGTCTGGAAAGCTGGGATACAGGAGTCCCAAGTTGATAAAAGGCACAAGTGAAGTGTGATGTCTGTAAATGATTACATCTTAGATATGCATTGCTCATGTTTAGTCATTCTGCACTGAACAATAACCTGCGTTGTTGCACTTTTCTGTGGTAATTTAAAGGGTAGCTCGCTATGCTGGGACGTGTTTTGAAGTCATAGTTTATACTATGAGTAAACTGGTTTTATACTGTAGTCATGGGAACTCGCAGTCTTCAAGCACTATGTTTAATGAATAATATATTATGTGACTATTCACTAAGATTTCTTGTGTGCTGTAATATTAACAGTTTCCCACATGTGGGATTCATATTTATCCCTGTGTATATTGCAGGATAGTGTAAGGAGATAATATCTGTTGTGCAGCAGACACACTTACTCTGATGTAGTATTTGTTAAAATTATTTCCAGAGCATGTGGAATATAGGCCATAAAGTGCCTCCTAATCTCCTAACATTATTAATGAAATAAAACAGTGTTATTCATTACCCACAAGGAGAATTTAAAAGTAAGCTCCACATTTAAATGTCAGATTCCATGATGGCAGCACATAAAAGCCTGGATCAGAGGCTGACAGCGGTGTGTGCAAAGGCTGGCCACGGTGTACGTTGTGCTCTTGTTTGGAGAGTATGGTGCAGGAAGCTTTGAACTGTACTGACAAGCTTCAAACAGGTCCTGAAATATCACGCAGCACACTACTAGGCACTAGCAGCTGTGGTCTCCATTTCTTGGGCAAGTTTTCAAATCCCAGCACGCCCAAGTATTATTTTCTGATCAAGATAATGTAGCGCACAGCCCTTGAGTTGAATATGCATAATCGGTTGTTTCTGCAGCAGACGACTGAATCGCCAGCTCACTGATGAAGTGGGCAAGGTTGATTCAATGTGTGGTTCAGTGTTGAGTGAAGGATGAGGTCTTGGCCAGTTAACTTTAAATTGGGACCCTCGTAGTGTTGAGTTGGGAGCAGTGTCTGTTCTCTGAGTACTCAGCTGTGCTTAAGGACTGAGCTGACCGGGGAATCAGGAGAGATACCTGGCTGAGCGACCCTCGCAAACCAACTGACAATCCCTTGGTGCAGTGCCTGGAGAAAGGTGAAATGAGTTTTCCTGGTTCGTAGCAGGGCGCTATGGTATCTACTCGCCTCTCACTTCGTAACACACTCAGCCCCTTTTCAGTTTCTTGCCGTGTACTGGTGTCTTACGCGGAAAGCTTGTGCTTGCAGAGTGTGATCCTGGCATGGTGAACTGACAGAGATCTCTACAGTCCAACATCTTTCCAAATAACAGAATTCTGAGAAGTTAGAGTGCAGAGACAACTGGAGAAAGAGTTTTTTGCCAAGTATTATGTTGGGCTTCTCCTCTTACAATTTTAGACTCAGCTTTTATGCCTTTTATGTTACTTGAAGCATGCCCCTCCATGCCTCAGGCAAAAGCCCATAAGCATTCATTTCTTTTACAGATTTTAGGTAACTGCAGAGAGTCCTGGACTTTTTAAGAAAATCTTTGGAAGTTTATTGTTGGATGGGATACAGCTCGTGAATGACTAACAGGTTATGTTGATGTCGGTTGATACAATTTTTGTAGCTCTGTAAATCACTGTGACTTTTATAATGCCTCCTACCTCTGTTGTAAATTTGCTCCTATAGATGCTTTACGCTGACTGCGTTTGCTAAAGCTGGCCTTGCTGTGAATGCTGACCCACAGGAATGCACTGCGTGCAGCGTGTGCGGGCGTGTGGGTATTTGCATTATCCCCATTCTAAATGGATCCCACGGATAGAGAGAGACTCCCATTACCTTACACTTGGCTGTGCTTCGTACAAACACATCATGAATTTGGTCTGCTGAAAAAGCACGCACAAAGCTGGTACTCCTTTGTCCTACAGCAGCTTTCATGTACGCAGGACTGACTTCCATTTAGAAGCTCGCTTGTAGTGAAAGGCTGTGCAGAATGCGATGGCCAAGAACGTGGGTGCTTTTGTTACAGTTGGATGCCATTTATATGGGACGGAGGCCATAGGTAATCAAGATGTATGAGCAACACTGTTTCCACAGCTTATATTGGTGAAAGTCTCTGGTGATGTTCATGCGCATGTTCACAGGGCTGTCACCAGTGGGAAAGTCACACCACCAGTCACACCTCATTCAAACTCTGATAGATGGAAATTTCCCGTTGTTGATGTGACAGGGGAGCATTTTTCCATTAATCTTTTGGCATTCTTTGAAGAATAATAATTCAATTACACCAGCCATGGGGTTTCTTACAGGTATAGCTGAAGAACAGAAATGGCTTGCATTTATAAGACATGTTTACATGCTCGTATTTGGTTTTGTGCGTTGCAAATGTGCTCCCAATGTCAGCAGGTGTGTGCAGATGTTATCACTGAGTTGTGAAAAACAAGGTCTGTTTGGCACAGGTAGATAAATACCCTCGCAAGCATTGCAGTGCTGAGGCAAAAAGAAGCGTGCAGTTATACTCCCTTGCTTAAACAGCTCTTTAGTAGGAGAGCAACGTCAGGCATTTTCTGTTGAGAAATCCTGCCATGGGGAAATCACTCGTAGTTCAGATGAGACCAATTACTTCATTGCAGAGGTTAATCATGAGTGCAGGAATGGTAGAGAATGGAGGTTAAGATGATGCTTCCTGCTTCAAGTTGAGTGCATCTGACTGTCAGAGAAAGAGGAAGGAATGGCTGTTACTTGCTTTTATTACAGGGTTCGGGTTGCTACAATGTATGTTTTGGGAGTAAAATGAAGGAAAGGGACTTTGAAGGCCTTTGGGATGCTGTGTACTTCATTGTTAGTGGATGTGAAGCGAGGTAATTGGGAGAGCGGCCGCGTTTTCCTGCTTATTTCATAAACTCAAGGACACAATGCACAGCAATGGTCGCTCAGTTGTCTGCCATCTAATGGCCAGACAAGAAAGCAAATTAACTTGGTTTCAGCCTGTGGGCTACAAATCAGTGGGGAATCTTGAGCTAAATATATATACAAATAAAAAGAAATGCAAGCTTTCGCTCACAGGTTTAAGTGTGTTACACAGGAGCTTATGTTACTATTAAAAAAATGGTGTGATGCCACAGTAGAAAACTGCTAAAAACTAGAAAAGAATCCCCTTCTTTGCCTGCGATGTGTTGTTTTTAAACATTGCATATCTGAAAGCAAATATCAGCCTGTATATGAATGAGAATGCATAATTTGAGACATTTTAATTTTTTCTTTATTTATTTACTGAGCAAGTGAATAAAAGCGTTCTCCCTTTTCTCCAGCTCTCCCCTCCACTGACACCCCCCTGCCCCCCGCTCCTTTGATTACAATGTGCGCTATCTGAGATCGCTGGGTGCCGGGGAGCGTTGCCACACACCTTTGCCTCTGCCTCTCGGGCAGACCACGGTGGCATCTGCAATAACTGACACCAGTTCCGTGGCACTGAGAAAGCGCTTGAGGTAAATCTCTGCTAGAATAACAAAGAGTAGATGGGGAGATGTTCCACTTTAATATCCGCTCCATCTTTCTTATCTATATTAGAAACGTCTGTCACTAAAAGGTGTCTGAGTAGAGCTGAAATTATGAAGCACCTTCTAGATTCCTTTATCTCCTGGAGCAACCTAAGTAGCAAAGGATACTGGGTGAAGGAAAGACCATCGCTTGCCTATGCTGGTGCCTTTGTTTAGGAAACAAGCTTTTTAATTTCATAATGTTATTTGAAATGCCTTCCTTTGCTCTAAGAAAATATCCACTTTTGTTATTCTTTGTGAAACAGAAGCTGAAGATAGCAGGCTTGCTCACAAAAGCCCTGATTTGAATATGCTAATGTTGATTTAAGCATTCAGTTGCCAAATTTTCATGGGAGGATTTTTTTTTTGTAGTGTGCACATTTAATATTTGTATATCCATTATTCCCCGTGCTTATCTGATCCACAGGCACTGAGTAAATATTGTCTTCGAGTATGATCCATAGCAGAAGTCAAAAAAGGCACTGTAAAATGGAACACCTCTTCCTAAATATGGATCTCCTTTTTTCCTCTACCTTTCCCTGAAAATTCTGAGAACCTACTTCCACACCCAAAGGGCTTATGAATACTTTTTTTTTGGGTTTATACTTTTAATCTAAAAACTAAAATTTAGAGCAATTTCTAATATAGCATCTGGATGAAGTAATGGTGTGTATGAATAAATTCCACTGTCCTTGTAGCTCTGTTTGTTTTGAAAGCAAATGGTGCAAGGAGACATTACCCCTTTCAACAGGAAATGGTGATCAATGGAACGCTTAATAAATTTCTGAGTAATAAAGCCATGACAATAGGAAAAATTTCATACCTTATCTTTCAGCACATCGGCAGGGGAGGGAAAATGGGTGAAAAGCTTAACTGTGAGTTGCTGAAACCAAGATCTGGTATCTTTAAAATGTGTTTTTTGATGTTCTAACCCGAAGCCAAAGCTGAAATGCGTTACTTCAAGTGAGATAGTGTGGGTGTGAAATACATGAAAACCCAGTAAAACATCCCCATTTTGCTAAGAGGAACCTATCGGTTAGCTACCCACCGTAGTGCTGACTTCTCTGAGCTTGGACTGTATGACTTGTTGCAAATAATCTATCAATAGTGTCTTTCCAGTAGGCTAGAGACTTCATAGCTGCTCTTTCTAAAACCCACAACCTATTTCATATCCCCCCCTTTCCATTGAACCTCCAGCTAAGCAGTAATGTGCCATACTGGTGCGTTAGCACGGGCACCTCTGCGACAGACTAGGGGAACTGATACTGCTGGTAGCCCAGGGAGAGTTACAGGGGTTTTATTAATGGATTGTGGTAGGGTAAATAAGTAGAAAGTCTGTGGTTCCTCTGTTTCCCTAAACGAAAGGAATAAAACTGTCTGAAAAAAAGTGCAGTGATGTGTGTGTACTAAATTTTCTTGACTGTAGCTTCTGGTTTGCAGTTTGCTGAACCATAAGACTTTCTTTTATTTCTGAAATTCTTCCAAAGCGGAACACACAGGGGGCAAGTACAGCTTGTAGGAATGCCGAATCATTTCCTTCAAGTCAGTGAAGTTATTCTGCTGAAATACTGGTAGAAAGAGGAAGACTGGTCCTGCAGATTGTTAGCCCTTCAGGCCAAGGATAGTTTTGTCCTGTGAGATAGACGGTGGCAAGTGTATGGTCAGTTTGTAAATATAAATACCAAAGGAAGCTGAAACTTGACTTCTCCTTCTAGCCTCTGTGCTGGCTGAAGTACTTCAGTACAACATTCTTCTCTGCATTCCTGTCATGCTTTGAAAATGCAAAGTGCCATTGAATGCTTATTTTTTTTAATGATGAGCCATATTCTAGCCAACTTTCTTAGCCTGAAGATCTTAGCCTGAACATCCTCACTACTTAAGGATAATTTGCAGAGATGGGTGAAAATTGCATGTATTTGGACTAGGTGATTTTCTGCTTGGTTGCATTCTGAAGGATTATTAAACTTTTCTCTCTCAAATTGTCTGCAAAGCTCAGGGAATCAGTTCAGATCTCCCTGTGGCCTTTACTTTCCTGCTAGGTGCCACATTTTTACAGGGGTCTGTTTCTAGTCCCACTGTGTCCCCAAATGTGAATGTCCTGAAATTGGGAGAAATTCAAAGCAGTGCCACAATCTGAACAGATATAGGATGTACCTCTGCTGTTATGCTTAATTAACTTAGGACATTCTAGGCTTTCTCTCCAAGCATCAGTCTTCCTTTCTCCCATGGATGCTGTGAAGTCCCGCAGTGAACCTTATTGTTATGACCTAATTTTTCTACAAACTGAGAGATTTAATTTGTTCAGGTGCCAGGCAAAGGGAACACAAACTTGAAATTCTCCTGGCTACTCTAATTTAGCTGCCTGAGATTTGAAAAATCAATAGGGGAATTATCTTGCTGTCTCTAGATTGTAACTTAATAATTACAACATAATTAAAATGATGACATCAGTTTATTTAGGGAAAATGTGGCTTTTATGCGGGTCCATCCCAGAACCTGTGTCCTGCTGGATTGGGATGGTGGAGCTGGGATTGATTCCTCTTGCTAGGGCAACTCTCTGTTGTTGGAAGTGCTGCTGTCACTGTTTAGTTTCAAAACTGAGTAACTCTTGAAAATAATATTAATTCCTAACTGTATTTTCAGATGATGATGCTATTTTACGAATCTCTCCTTTTCAGGTTCACTATTATTAACCCTATCAGATAGTTTCTGCAGAGAGTCCAGTGTGGTCCAACAAACACCTCTCAGGAAGTTAACAGTAATTACACATAACGTGCGTTATATACATGTACACACATATATATGCCCATCATATATATAATACTGCTGTATACAAAGCCTTGTGTTATCAGTAAATCTGAGGAACTTCTGACTGAAATTATGCTGGCAAGTACAATTAATATCTGACAAAGTACACAGTCTGATAATTCATTCATTGGCAGTAGGAGAATTTCATATTTAACACCTTAGTGCTTCCCAGATGAATTCTGAACATCCTTGTTCCTTGAATCCTGACCCAAGAATGCCCTTACCAGACCTGACAAAATACAAACACATAAATTCCTGCCAGTCTGCACAATTGAGAAATAGTTAACTGTTCATTACCTTACAAATGCTTCATCACTTGCAAAATTTGTGAGTAACTGTCATTGCATCAAATAGGTATATTCAGTCAAATAATGTACAAATGTAAGACCGCAGATCTATGTACAGATCTTGCATTAAGCTGAAAGTATAACTGAAAAATGCACCATTTGATACTTCTATATACATCATGCCATGTGGATTAAATGATAATTGTGTTGTAAATACCAAGTAACTTCTTAGAAAGTGAGACTACCAAATGCACTGAATGTCCATTAAATTGTTGCTGTTCATACCGGGAGCGGAGAGATGCAGCAACACAGAAATTGAGCAAGAGAAGGCAAAGAAGCAATTTTATTAATTTATAACCCCATTTTATGTACCCTAGCCCCATAGGGCGATTGGTCAGTCAGTGATCACCCATCTCCTAGGGTGATTGGCTAAAGTCCTACAACACCCATTTCAAAATATTTTTCCAACGTACCATAAACAGAACTTAACAAAACACCAGGTGTTGGTCCAGTTTACAAAAACCATCCTACTGGTTCTCGTAATTTGTGTGAGAAAGGGAGGACTCTCACCGAATATTGTGAGAATCTGAGAAAATCCCTCTGCTAGCAGCTTTTCAGCATCCACACAGTCCTACCTCACTGCTGCTAAGGATCCGCAGATCTTATGGCTAATTTTTCACATTGTTCAGCACACTGCTCCTGCTAGTCTTCTGGAATGATTGCCAGCACTTAGAGTTCTTTGCAGAGGTCAGAAAGAAAACAGCTCATACTACAGAATCTTTAGTATAACCATAGTGGAATTTACACTATTTTGGCACAAGGCACCACACATTTTCTGCTGGATCCATGATTTAGGTTTATTAAAGCAGCAGAAAGTGCACCAAGCACACATGGCTTCTTAAGCAGCCCTTCCTGAACTCCCAGCTCAGCAATCTGTATCACACAGCAACGGGCTTTTCTTTCCTGTTCTTTTTCTCTCCTTGGATCCAGCACTTGGATTCAAGGAAAAATGAACACACAAGGAAAGAAGGAACTGTCACCACCAGCCAGAAAAAAAGACAACATAATCAATCCAGCTCTCTGAATCAGATATGGTGTGGTATCTTTTGCTTCTGGGTCCCACATCATTACTCAGGACTGAGAAGCAGTACAAATTTCTTCTGCCTCTTCCACAACATAGATCTGCAGTATGGAGAATGCCTTCAACTGTTTAAAGGACACAGCTGCTTCACAGGATAAGAACCCTGGTAGGGAAAGTAAGAAGGAGCAAGAGAAAATCTGCACAGGCACGTGCACTGGAAGAAGGAGATGATTATCTAGGGGAAGGAGTCACAAAAATAAAGCAATGCTGTTCACTGTTACCATGCAAAGAGCTTTCCCACCAGGGTATACTGCTGCTGGCTAGATCCTGCAGTTGACTTCATCTGTTCTCTGTGCTGTCTCAGTGCTTGCAAAGACATGACTGTATAAATTACCTTTCTATATGTTGTGATGTTAAACAAAGCTAACAGCAGGCATGCAAATCCTATTTTATGAGACAGTGCATTTCCATAAAAATTCAGCTCAAGATGGGGTGAGGAATTAGCTGAAGGAAGAATAAATGACATATCAAGTTGGTGTTAATTGAGAAGCAAGTATTTTCACTTTTCACCCTTCAACTGCTCCTTGTTACATGAGCTATGAATTGTTTAGAACAGAGAATAGTTAATACTGGAAAGCCCCAGGAAGTGATAGTTACACTGATATTGTTAAAATCTACTCCTCAACGATCTAGAAAATTAATTAAACATGACAAAATTTGCTAACCAATTATTTAAATTCTTTATTAAGATGGGAAGACTGTGATGCAATTCAGCAGAATTTAATTAAACAAAGCCTAGTAAACTCATTGGTAGGTAAGAATGAATACAATTAGTTACTTTCAAGGCGGTGCAAACAATGAGAAATCAAACAGGTTTTGCACAGGTTCTGTGTAGTTCCCTGAAAACTCAAGAACTGACTCAGAAAGCACCATGAGAGCATCCAGTCAGTGCCTAGCAACAGTCTGGAAAGCTCAGAAAATGCTTAGTCACATTCAGAAGACAGGATACGGAAGGAGGGCATGGAATTTGAAATTCGCCTTTCCAGTAAAACAATTTCATTGGTTAACTTCTTTAAAAGAAACCTTTCCGAGGGAAGCAGTAAAGATGAAAGCATATAAAGGACTGGGATTTTCCAATGACTCTCATGGATGACCCTTCCTTATCAATACAGTAAACGTTCCCAGTACCCTGTCCTCCTTTGCAGGGACCCTGCCTTTCCTAGAGCTGCATGGGCACCAGTCTTTGTATCCAGGGAGGCAGAGAAGAGCATTCCCCTGAGAGCACCCGTATTTGTCCTAGGAGGGACAGAGACTAGGGAAGTATGGTAGAAGGACAAAGTTACCTCTTTAAAATAATTACATTTTCTCTCCTGTGGATGTGTTAAAGAAACAATAAAATTCCCTGGAGGCGTACAACTCTACAAGTGAGCTTTCTCTGGTGAAGAGGATCCTCTGGCACCCTTTTATTATGATGAAGAACAAGGGGAAAGAGTGGGGTCACAGAAGCTCAACATCTCACCCAAGCATCTTCAAAGAACTTCAGGTCTGCTGCTCAGCAGCACAGTCCATGAAGAGAATACAAGCAAAATGACATAGAAGGAGCATTAGGACAAGATAGGATTCCCACTGTCACGCTACCTCCTTATTCTGTCTTTTTTGACTGTAGGCATCACTCACAAACTTCAAACTGATGGATTATATCCTAAATGGGGTCAGAGGAAGCACAGAATAATTAGTGATATTAGTCTGGCACTGCCCTCTGACTGATCCATTAATCTTAGAGCAGGGATGACACTCAACGATATCGAAAAACAACACACATTTCAAAGGCAAATCCCTCCTGTATATAAACAAATTCTGAAATCCACTAATATGAGATATTAGTAACCTACATAGTCAAGCAAAATCATAAAGAAGACTTGATATTTACATCAACTGAAATAGCATTCATAGTTGTATTTACCAGATTAGAGTCACGAGGACACTAATTCTCATCCCTAAAAACAGAAGCTGATTGCCAGCTGGGATTATGAAAGAATTCCCCTTCTTTTCTTTGTCTCACAGGCTACCAGAGTACATCTGGTGCGTGCTGATTATCTTCCTATAAAACATCATAAGAAAGATTGAATTTATTATCATTGGAGAAGCCAAATTGGTTAGGTCAGTGATCTTCCATTATGGTGTGACAACTCTTCTGAACAGGCCAATACTTCAAGCAGTGGATAAAATAATCATAGATGCTTATACTTGCTCTTCTTTCCCCCCGCTCCTACCCTCACCTAGAACAGTTCAAAAGGTAAAAGCCATATCTGCATTTTCACTGATTCTTTACTGTGTCAGCTACAGACAGACTGGATACATTTTTCTGGCGGAAAGATTGCAAAAATCTATTCTAGGTCAATGACTTCCACTGTCAGGATCATTCAAAGTGTTCAGAAGGCTCAATGGAGAAAAATAAATCACTAAGTATTGGTATTACGCAAGCTCCCTGAAGAGGTATTGACTGCATTTATTGCAAAGCATTATGAAGAAGCTTTAATGTCGTTCTGTTCGTGAACGTCCTTTCTTTGCAACTGATCTCACACATTAAATCCTGCTACAAAAATGAACATGCACTTTGACTAGATTAAGGACAGAATGATTGTGTGTATGTAAAGCTGTGGGTTATAAATGTGAAGTAATGCCAGTGAAACACGCACAAATCTCTGTTTGTACAGGACACCAAGCAGAAGAAAGGTACACACGGTTTATGCTATGATTGCAAAGGTAACTACGCTTCTTGAAGCAGTTCTATAAAATCCATTAAACTGACACTATTAAATAGCAGACATGACATGCTGGTTTTGAATGGAATAGTTAATCTTCTAGTAATCAGTATGTGGCTATCTTCTGGATTTGTGTTGGAAACACCGGAATGTTTTAGCTGCTGCTGAACAGTCCTCATATAGAGTCAAGGCCTTCTCTGCTCCTCACTCCACCCCTCCAGCGAGTAGGTCCAGGGTGCACAAGAAGCTGGCAGGGGACACAGCTGCCCCCAGCTGACCAAAGGGATATCCCAGACCACATGACCTCATGCTCAGCATGTAAAGCTGGGGGAAGAAGGAGGAAGGGAGGACATTCGGAGTGATGGTGTTTGTCTCCCCAAGTGTTATGTGTGATGAAGCGCCTGCTTTCCTGGAGATGGCTGAACACCTGCCTGCCGATGGGAAGTGGTGAATGAATTCCTTGGTTTGCTTTGTGCATGAGGCTTTTGCTTTACCTGCTAAGCTGCCTTTACCTCAACCCATGAGTTTTGTCACTGTTATTCTTCTGATTCTTTCCCCCATCCCAGTGGGGGGAGTGAGCAAGCAGCTGAGGGGGGCTCAGTTGCCAGCTGGGGTTACGGCACATGTGAGTATGAACATGATTTCTCCTGGGCAAGTAGAACTCATTAAGTTGCCTTGTCTCGAATTAGGTGGGGTGTGCAGTAGTGCATTGCCTCTGTACTTGTAGTTCATCTGGGACATCTGCTGCTGGAACGTCAGAAGGTACTTATTTAGCAACAACCTTTTCCACTGCTCCTGCTTCCCGCAGGGACACAGATCATTAATGGCAGCTACCATGGGAACAGTGCACTCAAAGGGCACTAGCACCGCTCCCTGCACTGCCAACAGACAGGAGCTGACACTCAGGGGCAAGCAAAGGATTTTGCCCCAGAATATCCTCTTATGTCGTCCCTAAGGTTCTGGACCAGTTCAGGTGCAGAGGTAAGCACTGCCACCCAAAGAGGGTGGAGACAAGAGATTTCTCCATCCCATCGCTAACAGAGGTGTGAGGAAAAGGATCTGTCAGAAAACAACTTTTGTCTCCACAAAACAAGCAGTAGGCAGGGCTCTTCTGTCATACAGCAAAAGAAAATCAGTCAGCAACATAAAAATGTGTCATTTTCTTCCATATCTAATTCATCAATATTAGCTCTCACTTAATTCACAAGAAACTGTTTAAATCTACAGTGAAGCCAAGATGCCAAGGATATTGAAATCTCTCCCTCCAAAAGACAGCTTTCTGGAACCATTTCTGATTTTGAGTAGCTAAAACCAAGACAGTTCATCTGTGCCAGCAGAGCATCAGACATCTCAATGGTCCAGGACCTGACCAGAAGCCAGGAAGCAGTCTGTGGCACACAATGCTTAGCTATCTTGTCAAGCTTTGCTCCCAGCCAGGAAACCAAACCAGGAAAAAATCCATGAGTTTCTCAGCTGGCCTGCATAATGCAGCAGAGTAGTCTTTTACAGTTTTTTTAACATGAAGTTTTAAATGAAACAAAAATGGGGGAGTTGCACTAAATTCTACCCATTCCTTCCCTCTAATTACACATATATATTAGGAAGATGCTGCTAACCACACAGCATGCCAGTGTGCATATAGATACTTACATATCTGTTGTATTTAATATTAATAATTCATATTATATTTAAAATTTTATTTGTAATTTAATATTATTTTATGAGGGGTTTTTTTAATCTAGTTGTGACACTAATGCACTGGGTCGTTTTTCTTGTGAAAGCTCAGTATCTTAAGCTTACTTAAAAGGAAAAGCGCAGAAGCTCACACATCTCTCCTTGATAAATGAGACCTGTCAGGAGCCAATGATTCCAGTGCACAGGATACATAGTACACTTGACAGTGTGAACTCAACAACAACAAAGAAATAATTTTTATGGTTTACTATTTTGAGGCAGAAGGTTCTAGATTACAACCAGCCTGACTAATTTACTTCCCAAGAGAAGATTCTGGGAGCATTCTGTGTGAAAATTGGTTTATGTTTCTTCCTTTCTCCAAACACAGTTTTTTTTCCATGGAAGCAAGTGCTCTATTCTGTAAGTTATGTAATAATAAATACACAAACTAAGACGGTTATAAATGTATATAATGCGTATGTTTTATGTGTGCACTTTCTTTTGCCTTTTTTCTTTTTGAGCTGAAACATCAAATATAAAATATACATGGCATTTGCTTTGGTGCACAGCTGAAATGCATTGTACATTGCATTACCAACACACAGGAAGACATTATTCTCTGTCATCAGGATTTTATGTTCGAAGGTCCCAACTCTGCAGAAAACCTAATATAGCATATACTAATTTTTATAGTTAATTCAGTAGGAACACTCACAGCATGTGTGAGTCTTTGCAGAAATAGTACCGATGTAACTAAAACTGTAAATGTTACACAAAAATATATTCACATGTAATTACACCACAATTTCTAATACCTTTTTTCCTAAATAACCTCTTTCAAATAAAATCTTAATCAACCACACCCACGATTCTTTGCAGAATCCACATCCCAACATTATCCTTCAGTGTCGTGTGGAAACAGCTATGCAATTACAGTGGAAACGTGCATGCCAGTATACAGCACCCCATCTGAGGGGGACTGCATATATTACCACCAGTAGTTTAGTCATGGTTCAAAAGAATTCAGCCCTGAACTCATTAATTAAAGAATTCAGCTGTATTCCCTGGAGGGGATTTTGAGAGAGAACCAAAGGGTGACTACAGAATGGCTGCTGCTTTGCAACATGCTGAAGATATTTTTGGATTTATTTTGTAGAGCTCAATCTTTACTGAAATTAAGAAGCTGCTAAATAGAAAAGCTATGTGACCGCATAGGTTTTTAAATGGCAAACCAGTTCATTTCTAGGGAAACACTGTTCTTACTGATTTACAAACATTTTACAGCCTTGTATTTATAGTAGTTCAGAATTTTACTTGCAGTATGTGTTACATTTTCTAGCCTATTCTTTATTTTATGGATTTCTACAGGGATGCCTTTTAATGAACGAACAGCAAGAAACCCAGAGGTGGTGCAGGGACTCAGGTAGCTTAATGAATTAATATTGGGATGTTACTCTCCCCAATTTGTTAGCTGTTAACATGACTGCAACCAGTATTCTCTTCTCCTCTCTGCTGAGGTGGCATCTGTGAGCACCAGAGAGCTCACTACCTTACTGCTCCAACTCTGGGGCAGTAATGTGGCCACTTTCCCCAATGGAAGAGCAAGGAGGAGATCACTGGCAGCACAGTTTCCATCTGATCAACACCCATGACCTTCATCATTCCAGGTAATACAGTTTGAGGTCCATGGAGATCTAAATCAGTGAAGAGTTGTCTTCTGTGTACAACTTCAGCTTGTTTCAGTGGTCATATTTTAAACATCTAAGCCAAAACAAAAATCTGCAATACCACAGCTCATCCCTGTCTTGGGATAAAAGCAGAGAAAGCACAAAGAGGCAAAAAAAATTATTTCAACTGAATACTGACACGCCTGTGAAGGAAGCCAGGTCTTAAGTATTCAATCACATGGTTTTTGTTTTCTTTTAAAATACTTACCTGACTTTCCCTTTGGTGTTTCTAAGAACAGTTGCAGCAAAATTTTGCGTAACTCCGACCAGACTGATACCATCAACTTCCACGATTTGGTCATTCACTTGGATCCTTTTAGGGGAAAACCACAAATAATAAATCATAATAAATAATAACAATAAACCATAAATAATGGTGTAAATTCTTGGTGAATTTTCAGCAAAATTTAGCATAGAGAGATCTTTTCAGTTTGGTTTTAAACAAAGACTGTAAAGAAAAAATCTGTCATAAAATTATGAGGTAAATAGGAGAAATGCATCGTTCCTTGCATGCAGACATCTCATAAATCCAGCTTTGAAGTTACCATCATAATTAATAGCACTGATCATCCAGTCACTTTCCCTGTACATGAATACAGCAACACAAACTCTTGAATTTTTCATATGACTTAAATTAAATGAGATACTTGAACAGTTCTTATATCATTCTTTCCTAAGCCAATCTTGAAAAACAGCATAAGACACAGCTCTGGTATTCCATACTAATGGAAAAAAAATGTGATATTTAACTAAAACAACCTGCTCATCTGTGGAGAAAAGAACTTGTGCATTGCAATTAATGGTGACATACTCTCCTAAAATATTTCATCTAACTTGTGCCAAAAAGATGAATTCCCCATGTAAGTATGATCTTGCTGCATACAATAATAAGACCTCGGACTGTTTTAATGAGGTCTCTCTCCTTGAAACCAAATGCCTATTTACAGTTGGTACACTGATGCAGGAAAAGTTAGGCAGAATAAAAAACATGCTGCTTTTATCTGAAGCAGGCACTGCTACAAAATCTCTATAGCAGGCATTGGACTCATCTGGACTATAAAAGGTTGGAAGGAGGACTGCTATACTAAAATGTTCTCTAGAAATGCACGCACTCTGATAGTTTAAAAAATAAATATAAAAAATAATAATAATTAAAAAAAACCCAAAACATTCATAGCTAGTTGAAGGAAGCAATTTTCATGTACTTACATCGATGCTACCGAGATAAATGATACAGTTTACAAAGGAATCAAAAACTTCTATGAAAAAAAATGCATTTAAATTATATGAAAATACCTAAATTAAGGCATTCAGTATTTTAGGATATCATAAAGATATAACTTAGTTTCAAAGCACAACAGAGACTTCAGAAGAGGGCTGAAGCATTTTGACTTGAAGCACTAATTTCTCTGTCAAGTTTGAGGCACTGCTGTGCAGATCTACATGTGTTCACGCACTATTCAGTTCTATGGACTTCACCGAAGAGTAAGAAATACAAGACTTATTCTTTGGCACCTCACAGCACAGAATGTCACTGTCTTCTGGGCAGGATCTCCTTTCTGTATATAAGAAATCTTGAAAAATTTATCTTCACAACAGCCTATAAGCTCATATCTTGAATCCTATCAGGTATTTTAATATCAGTATTTTATTTCAATTTTCACTGAAATATTTAATAACACACCAATCATATTAATATTTATTGTATTTCAATACTGTAAAATTTTATATTTTAATTTTCTTTAACAAACATGAGGTGCAGTCAGATGGCCTCAGGAGTTCCAAGAAAAGAAATTTAAGAAGTTGGTGCCCACTGAGTAGGAAGTTGTCATGCTCTTAGCTGAAAAACAGTGGAAGAACCGATTCCTTTTTGATGTCAGTTGAGTTACAACTCTTTACATAATTCACTATGCAGCAGACTAGCAGTATTCATACAGATAAATAGTTATAGTATTTCAGGTGATAAAATGTCATCTTAAAGAACTGTTGCCTGCAACTTCCTAAGTGGCTCTATCTTGGATCTACTGCACTTTAGTCTGATTCCACATGTCCTTCAGGCATATTTCTTTTGTTATCTCCTTCTTTCTTGTTTGTACAGCTCCTAAATTAATTTCCAACTTTTATGGTAATTGTTCTCCAAACATCCTCTCTTTCTATACATACATATATTTTAATTACATATTAATATACATACATACCAAACACCATACATTAACATAATTGTTATTCAAATTATGTAATTATATGTAATTAAAAAAGAAGTTTCCTGCATCTTGCCATGTACATTCTATATGGCCCAGCCTAAAATACTCTCACAACCATATCCTCTGGACAGCCTTCCCTCTAGAGACCCCTTCATCAGGAACTCTAGGCTTACTCTGTCCCTCAAACCTAATTTCAAACATGAATGAAACATTAGGCTCAGGCTGCCAAAGCCTGAATTAAAACATTTAACTTTGCTTTTATCATTAATGAAATTGGTAATACTTCTGATAATTATTTTCTAATGCTTATGACTTAAATATTTGCCTATGTGAAGCAGCACTTCCATGAAGTAGCTACTACAGAAGTAAACTAAGACTGAATAATTACTTGCATAATTAACCTGTGCAGAGGTGATGTATTTTTCAAGTTAAGAACTGTGTAATGTTTCAAAACTGTTGTTCTCAACATTATCAAAATACTTTAATATGTGAGTGACTCATCACCACTTCAGTAAAGAAGGGAGTTATCCAACAGGTACTGTAATGTTTTAGCTTTGGAAGAGCACGCTTGAAGATTGTTAAGCGGTTATATGAAATACCTGATGCAACTGCAGAAATACAGTTTTATTTTCTGTTAGGAGACTTTGTTTTGCTACCCGTGTTAATGATTAACTAGGCTTTTCAATAAAGATGAATTTAAGAGGACCCTTTACAGTTGATGCACTTTATTACAGAACTTTCTTCTCTTGACTGAGGGGATTACATATCCCTTTCTCAAGTGAACGATCGCTCAGGTTCTCAAAGAGAAAACCAGAGGGCTATTTCTCAGCTGACTGAACATTCAGGCAGCTGACAACCAACACAAATATTAGAATGGTCAAAGAAAGATACTATTTTTTATCTGACAAGCTCCTTTCAGAAGCCATCTAGGGAAACGGAAAGAAGAGACTTGTGATTGAACATTAACTTCTGTAGCCCACTCAAACACATGACTAATGAGAGGAACAGAAAACACATGTCATCACAGAGCAGCAGTGAGTGACTCTGATTTTCAACCTGGTAATTTCACACAGAATGCCAGTTGTGAGCTTAATGCCTTCTGGCTGAGCTCAAGCATACATTTCAGAAAAACATTAATTTTAATTTAAAGTAATGGATGAATTCATGACGTCTTGAAGTGTCAGCTTCTTCACTTTCCTTCATAATTTTTAAGCCTGTGATAAATCAGTACTTGGCCTTCGATCTGGTATCTTACTGCCAAGATCTGTAAAAATATCTGCAAGCCCTATCAGGAAGACAGCACACTTCAGTAGTTTCAGAGCAACGTTATTAAACTTTGCAACCCCCTGCCATGTAGAGCCTTCTAATGTAATTTCTCTGGAGTTTCCACAGCAGAACAACCTTTTGCCTGGCTGAAAAATTATAGGTATTCATCACTAAGGAACATGTTGCTGCAATAGATTTTTTAGAAGGTAGCATCAACTTTTTAGAGTTTATTCTTACTCTGTTTACCTGTGCTTATATTTGGTATTATTTACAATTAATATAACAAATCAATAATGATTAAAGACAGAAGCAGAGAATACATCTAAGTAGACTTAATTGCAAATATATCAGATAAATAGTATTTTATTTGCATACTAACTTAAAAAGGGTATGCACTGGGACAAAACAACAAATTATATTGGTTCAAAGATGTTTAAGAAAACTTTTTCATCATTAAATTACTGCATAGTAAAGTGTTTTTCTAACTTTTAATCAGAAACATTGGTGTGACTGTGGTGGGTATTGTGTAATACACAGATAACTCTGCCCCATATAATAGGAAATATTTTATGTTCAAAAAGAATTCTTTAACCTGAACGTATCAAATAAGCAATTTTAGAAGCAACTAGGTTTTATGTGATCATCGTGTAAGACTAGAAACACCAATTCATTTCTTTAGTGGGCAAGATTTATGGTACAGCTTCCTATTCCAACTGATTAACGTACTTTCAGTGCTGCGGGGATGAAAACTGAACTCTGGAACAGAAGACTATGCATAGTAAGAAATACAAAGTAACAGCCTGTGTTAGTAAACTTGAAAGGAGATGTATTTAGTAAGAGTCTAAGTATTCAGATATGCTAATTACTCTCCTAATCAAATTTTCAGCTGAACTCTTTTTTGTAGGTAATGATTGCTTCAAGCTGGTTTGAAGCCAAAAGAACAAGTGGGAGCTCAACACCTTTCAAATCTTAGCTACCTTCAAAAGTGATCTCCAGCTTTACGCATGCTAGAGCATCTGGGTTTTCACTAGTCATAAATACACCTCTTTGGCAAATCTGTTCTTAAACTCAGCACACCAAACTGGTGTCTTCTGATGACAACATCAGGTATTTGAACATTCAGTGAAGTCTCTGAATTTTACAGCTTTGAGTTGTCATGACATACATGAAGCAAACAACTCTTTCCTATGAAAATCTTAATTCATAGAACCTGTTGCTGGGAAAATGCACAAATACTGAGCCTAATTTACCTGCCATCTCTTTCTGCTGCCCCACCTTCTGTTACTGTTTTGACAAATATTCCCAGTTTTTCAAGGCCTGCATCTGCTCCGACTCCCATTCCAATAATGCTTATGCCAAGTCCATCTTCATCTGTGAAAAAAGCAAGCAAAAGCAGAAACTTCTTACATTTGATTTGTACAGTTATTTATGTTCTGGTTCCTCTTGGTTTCCTATGTCAATGACATTAATAGTCTTATGCTTCTTTTTAAAAAATCTAGTATACTACCATTTTAATTGCACACCAAAAATATCACCTTCACCCTTACGAGGAGCTTAGAACAACAATCAATATTTTCACTCTTCCAGTGAAGAATGAACGCATCACATCAAACACCCTGTAAAATGACATGTTAACGGAGCATCGCCAAACAAGTCTCTTACGGAAGTAAAGAACTGCATGTCTCTGAGCTACTTCTTTAATTCCTTACTGAACAATTCCTGAAGTCCAAAAAGCCAAGGTGATTACAACAGATTAATGGCAATTCAAGACAGGCTCTCTAGGCATGTGTGGCCTTCATCAGACACGCAGAACAATGCAGTGTCACAGGAACTGGAAATGGCACACAGACCCCTTACCTTTTTCTAGCTCAACTGGGAAGAGCTCCAGCTTTTCCACACGCTTCTCAAGTTCATATTCAGCTGATGCAGCCACTGGATCAACTTCATCATTTCTCCTGTCATAGTCCTCATTGGAGTATGTATTGAAAACCTGTGGAAACAGAGCAAAAATCACTCAACTACCTACTTCCAAAAGACTTCCCACTTACACAAATAGCTACTGCTTTTGTCCTGTGATGTTGCAGAGTTTGAAAACGCCTATTAAAAGGCAAACTTCTCTTGTTCATTCAAGCTTCAAGTTTTTTAATTTGTGCTTTTTCATTCAAATAAAGTACAAGTAAGGTTGCAAAAGCCAACCAAGTATAAGTTATTGATTTTTATTGTTTATGATTGTAAATGCAGAAGTTGATCTTGAATGACTAAGTTGGTCTCTGTATGTCAATATTTAAAACACTTAATTCAACTCATTAAGAAGGCACTTTGAATAAAGATTCACAGATGTGAAAAAGCAAAATACATTGAAATCATAATCTGTATAAACTTTCTATTTCAGTCTTTACTCTTAATGAAGTTCCAGTTTGCATTCATCTAACCAAAGTTAGACCTGAAAATTACGAATCTACATTCATGCTGTCTATGTTTATCATTAGAGATTATGCTCCATATTACTTATTCACTTTTTTAGGAGAGCAATATACACAGTCATGGGTATTTTTTAAACTAACCAGGTTTCCAGGTTCATTTCAGCTCTAAAACAGTAATTTAACATTGATTGAATTAAACTGATTCTATTATTTACATTACTTTGTATCATACTTTCCAACATGAATGTGGCCTTCAATCAGAGACTATTCAGACCTTCAGGAACTTCAGTCAGGAAAAACATATTTTCATTATTTAGACGTCAGAGTTTGCAGCCTAATTCACATTTGGCAGTAATGAAAGTATGATAGAAATTAGTGGTAATGATTTTACTGAACTTCAGTCTCATGCATGTATCATAGTCATTACTTCAAGTAAAAAAAATAATTTTCCATACCTCCTCTTGCTCTTTTAAAGTCATCCTACAGAAGATACAAGTATGTACGCAGTTTTTTCTGCATCACTGCTTCTCTTACAAAATAAACCAGTGCATCATACTATGTAGCTACACATATATTCAGAAGGTCCAAGAAGCCCGGTCTCGTATAGCCTTGTCTGGAGGCTCCTTAAGGACTGCCCCTGAAGCAAGAATGGCAGCTTGCTGCCCACTGCAATACCAGGAGCTGGGTTCATTTCCGCCTGAGGTTTCTCACGTCCAAAAAGCTGCTGATGCATGTTAATTTCTTTTAAATAGTAAATATATTAACACTGTAATACAAAAATACTATTAAATACTATCCTAAGTATAGTATCTGTGTTATACCTACTGTGAAGCTACTGCAAAAACCCTCCCAGCTTTATATAAAGTAGTAGTGGAAACAGAAATGATGTTAATCAGTCTATGGATATTTTAAAGCCTGCATTTTACATCCACATGAAACACTTCATAAACTACCTCTTTCAAGAGGACTGAGATGATAAACATTTTACGAGAATTGACAAGTCTATCTCACATTGACTTCTACTGCTATTGATACAAGAAAAAGGCTGTTTTAACTAAATCACGTTCCTAAGAAGCCTTCATAAATATATCCAAAAGCTAAGTAAAATAAATCACACACTAAATGACGTCCGATGCTGCTGAACATTTTATGCTGTTTTAGTAAGTATAGGACTGGAGAAAAGGCATTGATGTAGAAATAAGCATAAAGAAATGTAACAATTCACTTGGTCTAAAATAACCTGCAAAATCTATGTGCAAGGTCTGGCCACACAACACACAAATGAAGATGCTGTGCAAAGGGCCAACCCCTTCAACGTGTGATTGCCTTCAGTTCCTTCCCCAAGCTTCTGTTTCTGGATGTAATAACTACACCAGCATCTAGTATTTTATGAAAGCCCTGAACGATGTATTAATTCCTGCTCCTGTTGTTACCCCCACCGGGTGTTTGAACTCCCAGTTAAAATGGCAAACAAAATGGATAGTGTCCACACCTGCTTAGCAGCCTGACAGAGGACCTTTCTAAGGAGTCTTTTGTTACTGTGTCTTCCATAGACCTCTCTTACACAGGATAAAGCCTTCTTCATGTTAGGTACCCTCGCCTGCTGCTTCTCAAAACACCTGAAGACAGGAAGAATCACAAATATGGTTTTCTGTGTAGGCCACATCAAACTACAAAACAACCTGCAGATCTAACAACGCATGCCCGTGTGTAGTGATAAAGCAGCAGGTACGGGACAGGCGGTCATCCCATTTATCATTGGATTGATACGTACAATTCACAGCAACCCTCTCTACCCTGATACAAGAATAGATCAAACCAGTCAGGAGAGCAAACTCAACAGCAACAACAAGCCCTGCTGGAGGCTGGTGGGTAACCTCTCCCGACAGCCTCCCTTCTCTGTGGTGTGCTGTCAAAGGTTACCGTGCCCACTAAGGGCTCAATATCCAAACCCAACCTCATTCATGCTGACACCAACCAAAATAAGGACCGATCAATAGAGCTAGACTCAACTAAACCATTACTGAGCTAGTTTGACCTTAGACTTGTAGGTCTCAAATGCAGCAGTCTTGCAAGTACAGGTTAAAACCAACAGCTGTGAGTTTAGCTTGTTTTGTCTCATCAACATGAGAGAGACACCTGTGTTTCAGATGTGCAACACGGATGGTATGAAGGAAAATGGAGATAACAGTTGCTAGCTGCTGGAAGAATGATGAAAGAGGCAGGTAAGTATTGCTTGTGGAAGACAAAGAATAGAAGAGAATAAGGTACAGGGAAAAATTACGTCACAGAACTAGTATATTTATTTCTGGATTCCTTTTTGTTATGTTAACTGCCCCATTCTTTCAAAACTCACCTGGATCTGTTCCTGTGTGGCCTGCCCTAGGTGATCCTTCTCTGGCAGGGGGGTTGGACTTGATCTCCAGAGGTCCCTTCCAACCTCCACCTCCTGATTCTATAACTCTTTTACCTTTGTTCAATGACTGGCATTAGTATGTTGTGGGAGTAGTTTCAGATTTGTTGTGAAGTGACTGGATATGCTTCAGGTTAATTTTCTTTCAAAAGCACCATCTCATATATTGAGTTCTTGTTTGGAATGATCTTTCTGGAACCCAACTAGACAGAAGAGATGGCTTCTTGAATCTTCCTCACTGTTTTGGAATATTTAGGCTTAAAGAAGGGAACTAAAGATACTGTTGGTGGTGAATACAGTTATCATTATGTCTCCAAATATATCATGCCACTCTTATCTAGTAGCTTACCTAAGCATTCAATCTGAGATTGTAGGATCGCTGACAGCATCAAGGTAAAAGAGTCTATGTTTCCCACCTGGCATTAAATCATTGTCTTTTGTACCCTGTCATATGATCTTGCCCACTGCCTTCAACGTGTGTTTTGACTAAGGGGAAGAAGGAACATATTCTTGTATGTCATTTACCTCATTTTGCACAATCATATTTAATGGTTGACTGACTCTATTAAATGAATCTCTGGGCGCTTGGAAATTTTCTTTCTTTGTGAAACAGTCTCTCCACCATAGTAACAAACTGCTTGCTCAGTACAGTCATGAGAACTGTCACTCAAGATTTTACTTTGCTAAAAATAAAATAACCAGCTATAACTTTTTTTGCTAAAGTACAGTTAACTT
Organism: Actenoides lindsayi; assembly: GCA_025331215.1. NCBI lineage: Eukaryota > Metazoa > Chordata > Aves > Coraciiformes > Alcedinidae > Actenoides > Actenoides lindsayi. Next base: position 11,297 of record WTSP01014927.1, on the reverse strand, counting down.
GGTTTAAGTAGACCTACTTTACCAAGTCTTGCCGCTGTGTTTCCTAGACTGCGCGTGTGATTTCAGACTCAGGGGAATTCTCCCACTCCCTGTGATTTAAGAGATTTGGTTTTGCTATAACACTGGCCAAGTACCCACTACAATAAAGTCTCCTGAGCCATTACTTAAATTCCTTTTTCAGGAAAATCCAATACATCTTCTTAATCTCTGGTTGTCCCTGTCCAAATATTTAGAAAACAGTAAGTTTCCATGGAATTCACCTGGATTCACAAGGATTTACAACAGCACTTGTAATCCAGCAACAGAGGAAATAAAAAGCCACCAAAAGCTGTGACAACCCGGCAGATACCAATGCTCAATGTATATGTCAAATCAAACAAACTTCAAAGAACTGATGGGCTCACTCCAACGCTGCTGTCAACAGAACATACTTCTGTATTCTCTAAAGTGAAAGAAAAAGGGTCATTAGTGATTCACGTGGCACCAAAATAATGACAAACTGTTATGATGAACGAAGCAGGTATTATTGCTAGGCACCCTGGGTGGCACCCCCAGGGAATTCATACACACGCGACTACTTTCTTCTCTTTCAGAAAGCAGTGACAGAGCACAATCTAGGAAAGGCATGTTACTAACTACAAAAATATGTTGCAAATCAATTCAGAAAAAAAGGCACATTTTAGTCCTAATACTTCATTTTATGAGTAAGACCAGAAACATTGAAACTGATTATTCCTGGAAAAGTTTTCTAAGTTTGAGGCATTTTCTCATAGCTCTCAACCACCAAGAATCTTTTGCTGGCAGTAACCAGTAGGTAGTGAGAACTCTTTTTTTAAGGAAGGCAGCATGGAAAAGAACTATGAATAATCACATGGGCCATCCTCCCCATGGGCTAGCCAGCTTGGTACTGCATTAACGACGTTATTAGTGTTGCTTACTATAAACTCTACAACATAAAAACTGTCTCGGGTGGATACTTGTCTTTGCAAGTTGTGCTAAGGAACAAGACCTGATGCCAGGTTCAACTGTTGCTGATTGCCTTGCTGTCTGTGCTTTTTAACCCACCAGTGACTGATGGCCACCAAAGAGAAAGAATCGTGCAAGGACTGCATACTGGTAGATGGCACCTTGTTGAAGTAGCTTTCTACCACAGCTTCCTTTACTCAAGTCTAACACCCATAGCTAGTCTCTCTTATAGGCAACTCTTGATTATACCAGGTCATTCAACATCAGGAGCCACAGCCAATGTACAGCAGTCATGACTGTGCAATATCAACCATGAAACCATGCCTTTCACCCACTGCTGCTATGCTGTCATAACACCAGGTCCTCATGCCTCTGTTCAAAAAGCAAACACAAAACTTAAGATCCAACCCAGCCATCTGGGTGAGATGGATCACCATGCACAGGGAAGCAGTGCTGCAAAAAATGGCACAAACACAGTGAACATTTGCCAGCCTGTCATGCCTCTGACATGCACTTTGTGGAGGGGAGTAGGCATCACAGCCACTGTCTCACCATGATGATGCCATGTAAGATCAATAAACTATTACTTTTCCCCAACATTTTCTTATTTCTGAAACTTTAGGGTGAAGCTTTCATAACGCTGGTGTGCTAGAGGCCATTCTGAAAGTGATGCTAGGCCATGGAGTTGTTACTACAATCTGTGCTCCTGACCCCAAAACTGCCATTACTATATGTGCTGCTGGCAAAAGAGACTGGTATTGCTTGTGTGAACTGTAAACACTGCTGAAATCTCTCCTCAAACACGCACAACCACCTATTTATCTCCTCTTTCACTTTCATCACCATCCTTGGAAAAGAATGACCAAAGACAACTATCAGAGGCACCTCTTGTCCCATTATGGAGAACTGACATTTTCAGGCACACTTGCAGGCATAAAAAACAATGCTATTAGCCTTGCGATGACGCAAAATCACAACCCTTTTTTCTCAGCTACCAAGGCAAGACTGAGGCCACAATTTGTGTTTCCTGAGTCTTGTACAGAGTCATGGTTCCAGAAACAGCAGCCACATACTGTAAAGAGACTGAATGTGGCTTTGCATAGGAACATCCGATGCTCACTGCTTCAGTGTGTGATTCTTGCTTTAGTACATGACAAGCTACATCAGAGTGACAACTGGTATTCTTAGACTTCTTGGGTGCCATTTAAAAACATAAAAAAAATTCAGAACACCTTTGTTCCACACCTTTGCAGACAGCAGCAGCAACCAAATGGGTCATCTCTGCAAATCTTGGTGAAGCCCTGAGAATAGTCAGGTCTTCTTCTAGCTATGCATCATTACTATGCAAACATCCAATGCAGGAAGATGAATAATTACAGAAATACCTTGTAATTTTACCTTTTTATAACTCATCTCCAGGGTGTGCTGTGTATTTTCTAGAGAAGAGTCACAGAGGACTCTCATGTGGAGGGAACAAAACTTGGCACAGACAGTGCCCATATTTGGAAAGCATAGACCTTACAGCACAAACTCTAATCTTTTTCTCCTCCAACTGAATAAACTTGTTTGTCCTGTATTGAAACTGGGAGAAACCAGAAATGTGCAAACATTACAGGCAATTAATCAACCTGACACTATGGATGTATCCTTTGGCAACCTTTATTATAATGACAGTAGAAACAATTTCCTTTGGCTGGTTCTGCCACATACACCCTGTTGATTTTGAGAAAGATGAAAACCCAGAGGTGGTCTTTAATGCAGGCATGGATGGGAATCATAAATATTTTGTATCAGATGCATTATTATTAATTCAGTAACTGGTGGGAATTTCAGATAATTTTTGTTGTGATTGTTAGCAAGAATCCAAGTAAGAAAACATCGTGGCTAAGTAAATCATTTGGACATCGCACATTCAGAAAAGCATTGGAAGTCACAGAAGATACCTTCAGTACTTTCTCAGTCTAAAGAACAGCAGTAGCACCTCCCTACTCTCTGTGAGAAAGAACAGGTACATTTGCAGGGTAGCTGCCAACTCCTTCAGTGCAGTTTTGCAATCATCTCTTGTTTTGAATATACTAAACTAGACTGCTGGGCTTTCTCCAGTAAGGATGAAAAATTCTCTTGTGAGGAAGAGCTCTAAGAGCACCACCAGAAGAATCAGACATGTTAATGGACGTGACACTGACCTACATTGTGGTACTTGAAACACAAGCAGTTGTGAGGAACACTCCCATGCTGCATCCCACAAGGGCAGGAGGCAGGCACAGCACTGAGGAAATGCACACATTCTGGATGTGCTCAAGAAGCTAAATGAGATTAAGAAAAAAAATAATCACTGTTTGACCACTCACATATCCTCTTCCTGAAAGTCTCTCTACAGCAGAGCTTCGGGGAGGAAAGGAAGCTCTGACAATGTCTGAAACAGGTGGCTTCTTCTTTAAGGTGTCTTTTTTCTGTAATGTGGTTGCTTTGTCACAGTCAAAGGGAGTGAGTCAGTGAGGAAGAGCCACCACAGGCTTCCTCCAGCTTTCCTGGCTTCGCAGCCCCCTAAAGCCTGTGTGGGCATCAGCTCTCACGAACACTTCAGCAGGGAAGTACCAAGGAGACAAATCTTCCCAAGAAGCAACTGCAGGGATGAGACACAGATGGGAATTAGATAATTGCAATACTGAAAGAAATTGATTGTCTAACACCAAAACCAAGCCTGGGGTTTCCCTCAGGAAGCTCTGTGGGAGAAAGATCTGTCCTACGTGGCCTGAAACTCTGACAGTGTGTAATGGGACACATGCATTAAAACACATGGACTAATCACATGAGTTCACAGAATCACAGAATTGTTTGGGTTGGAAGGGACCTTTGAAGATCACCTAGTCTAACCTCCCTACAATGAGCAGGGACAACTTCAGCTAGATAAGGTTGCTCAGAGCCCCATCCAACATGACCTAGAATGTTTCCAGGAATGGAGCATCTACCACCTCTCTGGGCAACCTGTGCCAGTGTTTCACAATCGTCATTGTAAAAAATTCCTTCCTATCTAGTCTGATACTAGGCCTGTGACATGGCCATGGTTTTGCTTCCCAATATAAGCAGTCAAAAAAACAGGCAGACTTCACTTTTAAACTCATTTCACTGAAAGCAGTGTCTTAAATTTTGTACGCTGCAGTTTCAGGCCTAAACATGGAACTGAAATCGCTTTGGTGGTACTGATGGATCATCTGGTATTCACAATGAGAGGACGTACCTTCTCGCCCTCTTTGACATCTCCACTATGTTCATTACTGTTAAATCAGAAGATCCTACTGCTTCAGTTCAGAGGTGCTGCAAAGATGGAAAGCAACCCAGCTAAAACACCTGAGTCCTTCCAAGAAGGATGCACCACCGTCTAGCAGTGCATCAAACTGCTCTTCCACTACAAATCCCCTACTTGAGCATTTTAAATTCTATGTAACTCAATCCTGACATATTGGTATAAAAATATGGCCTTCTTGGTATTTCAAATCAAGCTGAAGGCCAAATTTTCAAATGTCTCTTTTTCTCTGTCATCTCAAATTTTCTGTGTACAAATTGCTTTTTTTACTCTGTCTTTCTCTGCTACTTAGTTCAGTTTCAGGTGTGAGTGAAAACATACGCTTTTGTTAAGCAATTTCCTAGAATCAGTGAAGTTTATTACTTCTTTTCATTTATTATTTATTCAGTTTGTATTTACCTTACTGCTGAAGCACTAGTTTTGTTCCAATTTATGTCACTACTTGTCTACATAGCAGAAAACCATAATATCACTGTCACTGGAAATGAGATGTGTGCCCCATGTGAAAACTTCACGCTGTTGTTCTTAATGAAGACAGGTCAGAGTAATTAGCAAGTGTAAGCCCTGGTTCCAAACTAAAACTAAAGCTAATACAGATCTGCCCTTACAGAGTCATTTCTACGAACATAAAAGAATTTCCTCATCATTATTTGGCTACTATTATGTTATACAACAAAGTAGAAACTGAAACTACTATTTTTAATATTAGTGCTATCTAAATCGCTGATCCTTGATAATAAGTTAAATTTTTAATTAGACAAGTAAAGTAGAAAAAAAAGTAAAAAATTTTATACTAATAAGTAACACTCAGCTAAAACCAGCCTATATTGTGTGTGCTACTCTAAGGAGGATCGATGAGGAGGTAAGAGATGCTCTTTTCTTAGGGTGAGTTTTTCTCACTCTTCATGAAGGGACTCTTTCCCTTCTGAAAATACCCAGGCTAGGAAAAAAAAATAAATCCAGCAGTTCAAGTCTTACAAAAATCAAGTGAGTTCTGAGAAGCTCCTGTTCTGCAGGCACTGGCTCTAGTGACTCCATCAGTGAGCCATCAGAGCTGCTGCCCTCTTCATGGAGGGGAGCACAGGAACATGTGTGCTTTTTTTAATGCAATGTCTTTTTTCAAAGCCTCTGCCTCCTTCCTCCACAACAGTGTCTATCACTGACCCAGTCTAAAGCTACTCCGACACAGATAATCTCCAGTCATCTGCTAATTACACTCAAAGCCATTGCCAAGCAACGCTCCTCTTTCAGAGACTTTGGAACATGAGATCTCTGCAAAGCAACAAGTGCTGGGACAATACTTCAATGAAGCATTTAACAAAACCAAACCATCTGAGATGCAACCTGCCCCACCTCTACTGCCAACAGCAGTTCAAAACCAGGGAGAGAAAAAGGGTGTCCTGCAGTTTAAGAATGCGTTACTCCAAGCACTTTCAGTGACTGCAAACTCCTGCTGAAAGGGAATTTCTTGTAGGCTGTAACTTTGACTAAAATAAGCTTTCCAGCAGCAGAATGGGAACTTTTCCATGTTGCATCCATTTAGGGTCCAAACCCCGCTGGAAACAAGTGGGACAGTAGCCGTGCACCACTGTCTCTTCATACTCTTTAAGGGACTTGAGAACATGATAAGCTCCTTTGAAAACAAACTAATACTTAAACACTTAAGAAGCTATACAAAACGCAATGCTGGTCCCATGAACGTTGACGACTCTTCATTACACAACACCCAGTGTCCTTCTCCACAGGCTTGATCTAGCGCACAGGGAAAAAAATGAGAATTGGAGAATGAATAGTCCCCCATGGGTGGGAGTCTTCGTAGACTGGGCTTGCCCTTTGCAGCAGTGATCCTACCGATGGGAAACCTCAGGAATGTCGTTGTCATGAGAAATAGAGATGACATTAATAATTTCTTTCTTTTCTACACAGGTAACAATTACTGAGTCTAGGTTCTTGAAGGCAAATATGTCTCTAAACCGGTCACGGAAAAACTTCAGCTATTTTCCCTAAAACCCCAAACAGTTCACTCATTGGCAAATACAAACAACACAGGAAGTTTGAGATAATTTCTCTGCTCTTTTTTTATTAAACTTCTTTTCCACGCTTTCAGCATGCAACCCTTTGTAGAGCATGTGAACATTAGACTTAACTTTTGCTGGAAGGCAATCTAAGTAACTCTACTTGCTTACCCTGAAAGGGTCACCCTGGTCAGACTTAAAAAGATTCACTGGTATTGAAACACGGCTCACGTGGAATTCACAACTTGCACAGCTGTTAAGGCTGCCGTGTCTCAGTTTTGTTCTAGTAAGCCAGGAAAGCAGCACGGTGCACTGGAGCCTGGACTTGACAAAGATTCGAACAGTCTTATCTAAATATTCCTGCTTTTTTGCATATAGTGACCAGTTACAATTCCACGAGATTTTTTTTTTTTTTTCTTTCCATCCTTCTCACTATTTCTTTTGTCATAACCATTATTACAAATGGGAAATTCAAATACTGGCCTGTTTTTCTCTTACGTTATCAGCACACACTAAATTAATGGAATTCTGTTTGAGGAGTTTCACAGACCTGGGTCTAAATCTTCCTGTGCATTGGGTTAGTTTTTGTCAGGCAGTACCTTGGTAGCAACAGTATAATGGACAAATGAATGACTACTGAGGTGATCCCCTTGACTCTACATATATGAATCCCAAAGAGACTTCTTAAGTTCTGTGTACTTCATGAGTATGCTTCACATGTAATTCATTCCTTTGCCTTGACCTTGCCTTTTTCTAACTCTACATTGTATTACTGGAAGATACTGATAAAATTTATTTCTGCACTGTTTAAATCTTCTGCTGTCTATTTTTGGTCAGCAATCCAAAATTTAGATATGGAGAATAAAAATTGAGAAAAAAATCCCCTTGGATTTTTCACAGCAGTAGCTTGACAATTGCAGGGAAAAAAGAGCCAAGAGACAAACTCTATTGTATTGCATTCCCATGAAGCTCAGGGTTCCTCAGAAAGTCTCTCCTACCAGACTTCTTTCACATATCCCAGACAGATTAGAGAACTAGGTACAGCAATTGAAGATGTTACTGCCTACACCAGGGCAGTACCAACTTTTAAACACGAATGTCTTTGTCTAACTAGAACTGCACTCTGATTTCAGGGCAAAGTAAAAGCATTTGCCTACACCTTGAGAGCGTCTCCATCCAGCAGAACAAAGAAGCAGTTGCAACAAGACCACATCAATAGCCAGACTATGAAAATAAGTAACTAAATAACTAAATAACTAAATAAATAAAGCAACAAGAATATTTAAGAACAAAATTAAATTCCAATGTGACAGCAGATATATTTTATCACTCTTTTGGCAAGCCCCTCTATTGCCAAGGTAACAAACTGGCATGCTCAAGAACTCATTGTATCTTTCAGCGTGAAAATAAGCATACAAATGAGAATATCTGTAGTGAGCTGGGTTTGACAAATTAATTATAATACAGTACAACCTCAAGTCTGGAATTCTGGTGTCTAAACAAGTTTGAATAGATAGGAGAGCATGCAGCAAATTTGCAATTTCTGTCCCTAGACATCTATTCCTGAATCTGCTGCAGTATTTCTTCCAGATCCTTGCAATGCTGCCAATTTACAGCGTAACTGAGGGTGCTATTTTTCTTCTGCCTTCAAGAGCAGCACATGAGCTGGCCAAGAGTAAATGCTGCTTCTGGTACCAATTAGTACAGACTGCCATACAGTAGCAATGTCACCATGAATCAACACATCAGTTTTTCTTCTCCCAGCTAGCCCACTCTCTCCCTCAGTCTACAAGTCAAAACATCCACTGAGTAAAAATGACAGAAATGTCCTCAGAGGCAAACACCTGAAATACAATACTAACTATTCATAAAACTTTCTTTCTATTTAAAATAAACCTCAGCAGAGATAAATTGTGTAACCTGCATATTCACTAAAAATGAAACTACAAAACCAAAATTTCACAAGCAATTCCTCTTACTCAGTTACAGTTGTCAGAACTGTTAAGAAAATAAAGGAAAAAAAGGGCAGAAGAAAGTGATCATAGGCATTCATTTAGAAGATCTGATGAATAAATCATGCAGAGGTAGTTCATCCAATTCCAGTTTTACTGTAAACTTATGACATTTGATAAACAAAAAATGAATAAAATGTTTCTATTATATGTATAAATATATGTATTAAAATATACCATAAATAGTACATATAGCTATCTATCCCTTTATTTAAGGCAGAGAAGAGATCATACACAGAAGAAAAGTTAGGTGGAAACAGTCTGACTTGGTGTCTCAATGTCATCAATACAAAACCTACTCTGCTTTTTTGAGGTGCGAAGTTGCAACTGCCCGAAGTTTTTTGACAACTCTCTCCTATACCTCATCTCATTCCTAGTAGCTGCTGCATTTGGTACTAATTGGCAGCCTTGCCCATATTGCTGCAAATGTAGCGAAGACTAAGTGAGCCAAGGAGAAGGCTCCAGGGCCAGAAACCAAAAGACTTTAGGGCTTTGCCTCGGACCAAGGTGCAGTAAACAAATGCACTTCCATGCCAGACTGTAGTGGGAGCCCTTTCTGAATCTCTAATGCTGTTCCACCATCACCTTTCACAATAACTAAGTTCATACAAAAATCTTAAATGAAAAAAATGCTTAGATTTGTGTTTTAGTGACAAATTCTTACTTAACGAATTCTTTAACTGAGATTCCATTACTAAGTAAAGACAGTCCCATGGTCTATCTTTAGATGACTGAGATGATTGTGGGAAATTCTATTATATTCTATAAAGAAATGCTCCAGTAAGAAAAACTCAGAGATGCATTAAACTCCTCCTTCACAGAGTGCCACTGCACAGACTATTCATTGCTTAAGTATATGGCTTGTGAGTTGAAGTGTAGCTTAAGTATGACACTAGATATTAGACAGTCCTTCAACTGGCTTTCCGTACAGGGTAAACAAAATCCCCCAATTTAAGGTGGCATATGTGACAGACGATATTTATGTGGTTTCTAGTACAAGCAGGTATTTTTCTACATCAACTAGAATGCTTGTGATTCTAAGGAATCTAAAGCCTTTGGTAGACTATTGCTACATTCACATTAAATTACCATGCAACGGTATAAAAGAGACCAATTAATGGGGTGTTGCATTAATTCGGTTGGAGTGTTGCACCAGCTCCCACCAAAACCCAGCTGTTCTGCCTGTTAATGCCATTGCTTATATATAAAAATGGACAAATAGGCAGAGGCTAAGAGGATTAATGGAAAAGCTTCTGTAATACAGCAGAGGGGTTGCTGTATTTTGTAAACATCTTTCAAACGGAAAGTGCAATGCAGCATTCTCTGCGCCAGATCACTGCTCAATTACTTCGTATTGTAGACTTACCAATCCCTTAATTGCACCTGCAGGCAGAATTCGTTTTGGCTGACTGCATTTTTTCTAATGATAGTTTCACTTTCGCACTGTTTAGCACAATGAATCGCGTCCTAGTAAGATGTAAAACTGCCCAGAGTAAGCAGAAGAATGTTTATCCATTAAGCATTCATACCGAATGTATTACATTACAGTTAATCACACCAATGCTTCAAAAATCAGACAGTCTGTATTTCCAGAGGAATTTAGTCTCCCTAATGCCTCCTAATATGGTACACGAGGTAACAGACTCTAACACAAACCAAGAACAGGGGTTTCCTGGTCTGACTGACTAACTGGTTCGAATGCACCAACTCCAAGTACAATTTAAAACATAGTACTGGAGTAAGAAACAGAAGGTTACAAATGTGTGCACGCAGTAAATCTGAATGAATAGACAAAGAGAAAGAAGGATCATGGGGATAAGCCAGTATTAATGAATAATGCCAGCTCGGGATGAGACTACAGCAATAATACCACAAAGTGGGGATTCAAGATAAATACATTTAAAGTGACTCAGTTCAACACTATTTTTGGACACTTTTCAACATCAACATTTGCTATGACATCAGGTACAAAGTCTGATATTAGTCCCTTGAAATCAGTAGCAAAATTGACTTCATCAACCCCAAGAGGCAGAGGTGGGAGTCTATATTATAATTGTTTCTCACTCTATCCCTCATACTGTGAAAAATCTAAATTAGCATAGAAACTACAATGAGTTTTGCTCACGTGATGTATTTACACGATTCTACTGTTTGTGCCCAAATTTACTGCATAAATACACATTATTTTATAGATGTTTCCAACATACGAATCTGCGATGGACAGGAAATTCTGTAGAACCAAATGCAAAGCCTAGCACCCAGCACTGTCCATCCTGAGAAGACATTTACTTCGTGGAGCCCAGCCTGTGGGTACTCCAGCTTTTGGGATGACTCCCCCATTCTTTCACCAGGCTTCCTGTGTCTGTGGTACAGACACAGGCACAAGCAACACTGCTTGCAGAACTGTTATTGATGTGCCTCAAAAAAGCAAAGCAGAAGACCTTTGTTGGTCCCATCGATAACATCTCCTTATGCTAAAGAATGAACGTGAACCTTCTCCACAGACACCTGATGGGAGAGAAAAATCCTGACTCCTGTCATGTTCCTGTCATTGTCAACTTAAGAGAAGCTACAGAAATGAAATCAATGAAGAGCGGGGAAATACATCTCTTTTGTTCGCTCGCTCTCTCAAGAAAACAGTTTCAGCCTGGCTGGTGTGGGAAATGGGGAGAACGCACTTATGCACATGTGTGCTTTTTTGTGCGTTTTTCTTTCTTTTAATTAAAGAGTTTATTTTTTCCCCCACAGGAACATCTTGCTTTACTGTTCTGAGATTGACCAAGCATCTCCCTGTGCATGTCCTTAACCATCCCAGCATGCACAGCTACATATGGGCAGAGGGGCAAGTGAGGCACCATGTCCATACCCATCTGTGTATAATACTGTGTCCAGTTTTGGGCCCCTCTCTCCAAGAAGGACATTGAGGTGCTGGAGAGGGTACAGAGGTGTGCTACAAAGCTAGTAAAGGGTTTGGAGCATGTGTCTTATGAGGAAAGG
>WTSP01014925.1:8558-19205 GCA_025331215.1 Actenoides lindsayi | reverse complement strand
AGGTACAGTTCATAGGCAATGTGCTCCAGAGACTGCTACTCCTGATGAAAACTCCACATTTCACCTTTGCCCTCCACATTTTCCTTGTACAGGAGCAGGAAAAAACAAAGCACAGCTTCCAAGATACTGAAGCAGGTTCTATAAAACACCTTCCAACACTTGGTGAACACTTTAATCCTCTTCACACTGAATGACGTTCTTAGAGGGTGGTATTTTGCCTCTATCTTAGATGTACATCCCGATAGTGTTAACATTTGGTCTTTGACTGTGTTCTCCCTGACAACCTTTTCCCTGAGATGCCAGTTCCAACTGTGAACAAGACAGACTTTGGCATAACAGAAATAAATACATAGAGGAGTACTAAGGATACCATTTATTTTCAAAATCACTAAAAACCCCAAACAAAACAGTTTATGGCAATACAGATTTACATAACAGAGACAGCAAATTGAAAAATGTACAAGCTATTTCATGTTATTGCACTCACCTTTTTATAATATACAAGGCATATTAAACAGTTTTCATTAAAAGAAGTTTTATTTATATAAATAAAAGTGTAAATATACAATATCATACAATAAGTGTATCAGCATAACACACAAAACTTACCTAAAGTGGGATCCCCATTACTCACATGATCTAGGCTACTCTTCATCAATATTTCCACTTGTACATTTACATATCCTAAACGCAGAAGCAGGTAAACATTCCTATCTGGGAACAGTTCCTTCAGATTTTAACAAGAATCACTGTAGAACATTAACTAGGGTGATTTTTAAGTGAGGGTCGTTAGAAAACATGAATCACTCAACAGTTTCTTAATACTTACCTACCCTCATATTATTATTTTTTAGCATGAAAATGATACAATGTTGCTCCCTCCCTAATTTAGGCCTAATCTCAGTTTTTGGTACAGATGCAGTGCCCACAGAAGCTGGAAAGAGCTTCCAGGTACAGAAGGATGCAGACTATGCAATGGCAGTATCACACCAGAGCCCACTCTCACATTCAGGATGTGTACCCTCAGCTGCCCCAGGCCTGGAAGCACCAAAGCCCTTCACCAGACTTTCTCCATCTAGGAGCAAATACACCTTATCTGGGAGCAAATTCACTCTAGGTGGAATGCCTTCGGGTCCCTGGTGAAGTGTTGTGGACAAAGTGCGTAATTTCATCCTGATTTTTTGGTCTTCCAAAATGCAGCTACAAGTCTCTGGAGAATCATGGCTCTCCTAGAGCTTGGCCACCTCTGCAGCATGGCAAAAAAATCACCATAGGGACTGACATGCAAGCAGCAAGGCCAAGAATGCTCATGAAGCTGCTGAACACTGATGAACTAATGCAATGCCCTGTGTTATTTTGGTGTGACCAGGCTCTCAGAAAAATAACATTTACTTCGCCAGGTGCGTAACCAAAGATTCACTACATCTGTTTGGTCTACCCATACCGCGTTTGTAATAATGCAGACACACATGTCACACAAATCCTGGGCCTTTAATGGGTAATGTCACCCCAATAGAGATGTCAGAAATGCTACTGTAATTGTATCAACACTGGTAGCATCAGTAAAGGTGTTTCGTGTTCTTTCACAAAAAAAAAAAAAAAAGAAAAAAAAAAAGAAAAAGAAAAAGAAAATAAAAGTATTTTCAGGAACAGAAACAATCAGGGTTAAATACTCTTTTTTTTTTTTCTTGCTGTAATGTTAGTAGAGAAGTGCATCATTCTACCCATAGTAACTATTAGACTTAAAACATTAAACCTATCTTTTAAATTATAGCCACTACTGAGTCACACACAAATATCCCCGCCTCTTTGCTGTTACTCAGCCAACACATATCTACGTGCATGTAAAGTAAAATACTGAACAGTATTCAGTTACTGAAAAATTAAAGCCTTCTAAATCACTCACAATTAACAGTACCTGCAAATAAGCGCCTGAAAATATTCACCACCTATCATCTTAAGACACTTCAAATTAAGTTTAATCTACAAAATGAAGACTTTGAGCTTACACCGGTTTAGGAGTGAGGGAGATATATGCCTCCCCACATTGCAACCTCCAAAATTTTAAACTGTGGACTGAAAAAAAAAAATGCCTTCTCCTAAAACACAATTGTGATTTACCACATTAAAGTAGCAAAAAGTCAGTACTGCACTTGTACGTATTATACGTATACAGGTATGTATTCACTACGCTGCATTAAATTCCACATGCATTTTATGTATCTATTATACACGCTATTACAGTCAGATTTTGGTCATTCCTGAACAAGGCCTCACCATGTAATCGTCATTGCCAAATGTCTTCTCCCTGCTTTTCAGCAAATGTGCAGGGGTATCCTTTAATCTCAGCACAGGCCTGCAACCTCAGTGTGGACCTGTGATCCTCCTGAAGCCTTTCCCACCACAGAGGTGACCAGAGGCAAGGACTGGTCCCAACAGAGCGGCTGAGCTTTGGGATCACAGGGGACCCAACTCCACACTCAATTCACAGCACTGAACCTGAATTAGTTTCAATAGAAATCCTGCAGGCAAAGCAGCTGTAGGACTATGTAAAGTATTGCCTTTCCTGTAACTAAAAGCTGCATCTCTCCCTGGATTCACATGCTAATACATTACTGAAAAATAATTAAATCTATTCATTTTTAGGCAAACATTGTACAGCTTTTCTACTCATCTGGTCTTGGATTGCCTCACAGAACTGAATTTTCCTCTGCACATAATGAGTTGCAGTTTAATGAAGCTGTCACAGAAATGAACCAAAGCAAGTGCTCCACTAACCTGGAAGCGATTGCTCCAAGCACTGTTGAATAAATGTAAATAATCAGAACTATGGTATGATCTTGTGGTAGGGCCAAGCAACATGCCCAGATCGTTTTGTAATAGCTACACAGTGTCTTGGCTCACTACAAACATAGGCAGCACTTCAGATATGGACTGGTTCCAGGCTGAGAGCTCTTCACCATGGGCATGTTGGCTGCAAGCAGTCTCCAACCTAATGAGATGAACAACCTGAGCACTCTGGAACAAACAGCTTGTTCTCAGCTGATAAGGACATTGGCCCATTTCCTCCTGTTTCTCTTTTATGTTGTTTAGCTATCCCCGATGTATGAAGAGAAATAACAGAGTCTAATCTCTTGAACCCATAGGCTCTCCTCCCAACACAGCAGACTATAAATAACATTCAGCAGCACAGCCCTCTGCTGATGCCTCTACTGTGAGTACAGGTGAAAAAATCCAAAGTAAGCGCCCGCAGCACTGCAACCCTTCCAGTTTTGCTGTATCTAAGATCATGGTTTCTCCCATCTACACAAAGAGTTTTCTGTTTCGCCATCCAGAACTCTCAGCATCAGCCTATCCCTGATGCAGCCAGGCACACTTTTATCTTCCACACACATCCTCACCCACTCTCACACAAGCAAAAATAAATACTTGACAGGAGAGGAAAAGAAAAAAAAAAGAAAAAAGAAGTGATTAAAAGCCACACAAATATGGCTTTTCAGATTTAATCTGTTGTAATCCCCATCTTTAGACCACCATTTTCCAGCTTGACTGTTTCAAGACAAGAAGCCTTAAATCTCTTTCAGCCAAATAAAAGCAGCCCGGCTTTTAGATGTACTTGGCGATCACTGAATTCTGTGGGATCTGCAAGTGCTCAGCACTTGAAATTATCTCTCTTTAAAAAAAAATATATATTTTAAAGGTGCCTGACATTAGAAGCCTAAATTTGAAAATTCAGACCCCAATTTTAATCACAAGTAACAACTCAGTCTACACCTTGGTGGACAATCACCTATGATTTGGACATGATTTTCTTGCCCACAGATTTCTACCACATTAATGCCAAGTGATTTCAGATACAAGCTGCATCTAAGTGCAGATTCAGTTGTGGTGGATGCTGAGTTAGTTCATCAGTTTAAGAGTTTTTCAGCTTTGCAATAAAATGCTTATGTTTTAGGCGTAAATCTTGTGCAAAATTATACTCTTTTACCATTTTTTTTTTTTTTTTAGCAAACCTGCACTTAGAAGAATAAAGTGAGATTGTTCCAGACATTCTCTTATTACAACAAAAAAAGGACCAGACTCTTAACTAAGTGTCCTGAAGTCTTATTACAGCTAAGTGATACAGTACAGTCTAAGTACTCATCCTTGTGAACAGGATGGCAACCAGCAAGTTGTATTCCCAACGCTCTGCAGACACTAAAAATATCAGGGATAGGCACAGTGTTATTTATCTCAGTCAAAATTCTTTAAATGAAATCCAGGAGAGGTTTTGAAGTTCCATTAAAACTGCCACATAATACAAAAAATGTCTGTAACATTTGGCTTCCTTTATCCCCAGTAATTAGGTGAGATTTTATGATGCTTATCAGATGCTTGCTCAGCGGTTCTCCAAGGCTCTTAGCACCTCTCTGTAGAGCATTAAGACACTTCTGTGTGGCTTTAGAAACAAAGACAGCTTGTAGCCAGTTTTAAATGTTCTGTCTTAGCAAGTGTGGTTAGATGCAGTGCTTCCATCATACTGAAGTTCTGTGTTTTCTGATTAGTAACTGGACAGGACCCTCTGGCACAGATTTAATTATGTTCCAGGCATCGTAATGCATGAGGCCAAGTAATGATTTTCCACTAACAGCAAGAATTTCATCTCCAGTTTCTATGTTTCCAGATTGCTCTGCAGCACCACCTACAAGCAAAAGGGGAAAACAGTTAATGCAAAAAAATAAGTAAACCCACAAACATTTGCTTTCCACTGTGATGAACAGCAAATAAACCATTCTTTCAACAGTGGCAGTTTCAGTACAAGTCACCTATTTTTGTCTCTGCTCTAGCAACCTACCCCATGCTGCATCTCACAGAAAATGTTATTTTAACAAAGATAAATCCTTATTCTAAGGTAAAAAAAAAGTCTGGTTTTGAAGGAAGCAGCATGAGTGCATGAAATATGATGTACGTTATCTCTGCAGCTGTTAAGAAATCCTGATTGATAAAATAAACATACAAGCTGTATATGCCGTGGATGTATTTTCTCTAATGGAATTTCAACACGGTAAACAGGTAACACAGTAAACTGTAAAACACGGATAACAGGGCCAAATAAACCAATCATGGGTAGCAAACTAATAAGAAACACATCAGATGCAGAAACAGCTCCTAGAGAGGGACACAGTCTTTACTGCTGAAGAATGTATGTTTTCTGTAATGATAATTTAACTAACATCAGCTATCTCACAGAGGGGAGGGGAAATGTACTGTATCTAAGGGTATAAATAAATGAGCTCAAAAATTAAACGTACCCTTTACCCTCAGAACCACTTTCTAGAGAAGAGAAAATAAACACACACATAGATACTGATAAGAAATTCAGGAAATATCAGTTTGATTTTTTTCCTTGATGAGAGAATAAACCACTAAAAAGTAATCCTGTAAAAATGCTGTGAACTTGCAGCTTCATTGACAGTTTCAGCTTCCTTTACAAAGTGCTCTATTTTTCCCTAAACTGAACCTCAGACTAAGACATACTAAAATCACAGCATAGTTGTGGAATTGGTTTCCTTTCTATACGTAGTTTGTATGTTTAACTACCTCATGACAAACAGAGCATCCAATAATAGCAGTTTTTGAATACAAACGTCACATATTCTTGGCAAAAGCTAATACTTACATCTAGCAAAAAAAACCCAAACAAACAAAGAAGTAAAATTAATAATTAATAATTGGGTGCAATGCAGGATGGTCTTTGGAACCACACTGATTATCTACACTACGCTTTTATTAGAAAAAGGAATTCACTAAGGCATGAACTTCTCCAACTGTTACATACAATATTGCTGCTGTAATTTAATGTTGAGAATAGTGGGCAAGTCCAGGAAGAAACTGCATCATATTTAGTAAATCATATTGCTCCACAAACATTTACTAGCAGATGCAATCCCTAGCCATTCCCAAGAGTGTTTTTTTTACTGACCACTTTGGCTAGTAAGTGGTATTAAACAAGGGCCACAAAAGCCACCCTTGCTTCATAAAACACCCCGAAGGAGTCCAAAAATTAAAATGTCTGTACATGCACAAAAGTAAGACTGGGATAACATCCACTGCATCCTTGTAGTACCTTTAAATATTCTTTTCACAAGCAAGGGCCTGTCTCCAGCAATTGAAGCTTTTCCACCATCAAGACTGAATCCCAAGCCAGCAGAGGTTTTCAATAATTTAACGCAGATGACATTATTCATATCCAGGTTTGGATCTGTGACAGAACATACACAGCATCTTATTATGCAGTTAACAGTAAACTGCAAGTGGTGTTCCATTGGTTTTGTTTTTGCTGCAGTGACAAAGCAGTTCAGAGTTCAGTGCATATTCAGACGAGAACATGTCACCTAGTTTCTCAGAAATGAATGTGTATTACTGCAGCTGTGAAGGACAGACAGTACAAAATGCATTTACACACAGAGACATTTTCATTTTGCATGTTCAACAAAAACCTGCAAAGGCATTTTCTGGGGGGCAAAGCTAAAGCTCAGCATGCTTAGGAAGGACTCTAAACGTCAACAAAAGAACTGAAAAATTAAAAAAATACAGAGTGCAGAGCATTTTTTTTTCTTTCATTTTTTTCTCACATGATTATTCAATGAGCCACATCTTTTTAAGTAAGAGTAATGAATGAAACATTACATTAAACAAACATATTCCATCCTCTTGAGAAAAATCACTCACTAGTATGAATAATTGTTTCTGGTCTCATATCTGTGGAAATAACTATATAACTGTAATAACTATAATCACCTGTAGGTGCATCCTGCCTTCTACATAGCAGATATTTTTAGGATGCAATACTGTTGTAGATGACACAAAATATGATTTTGCTTGGATGAAAATAAATCTACAAGTTTGGAAAACTCTTGGCCCCGTGTGAATACACAAATTATGCAGTCTTCATTTTCAAAAATTACTGCTACCGTTATCTCAAACAACAACTACAAATGTTACCTAAAACATTCAAAGATGTGCTGTGCCTCGCAGGGTGGAAGAATGTTCTTAATAACCCAACAGTATGTTGTTTATATGATAATGTTGCCCTCTAGTGCCTGCAGTCAGCAGATATTCTGCATTTCTCAACCTGCAGGAGGCAGGAAATTCAGGGATTCTGAAGTAACTACATTTATTATATTCATGGGAGCAATTCCAGAAAGGCTGATCCATTTATTTACAGAGTGCTTCCTACTTCTTTTAAGTTGTTTTACAAAGCTGCACTATAAAGCCCAGCAAAAGCATAAAACAAGCACTGTTCCAGTAGCGATTACAGCCAATGGGTTAAAAATGGGTGAATGGCTGCTCCATGTACTGGTTCTGGGGTGGTCTGAGCTGGGTGCCTGGTATTGCCCTGAAAGGCAGGGGAAGCCACATCACCAAATCTCTTGGCAATGAGCTGTAACCACTGCCCCCTCCCTCCTGGGGACACTGCAGCAGTGCAGGACTGAAGCAGGTCACCTGCACCTGAATCAGCAGCATACAGACAGGTACTAAAGGGGTTTGTATCTTCCTTCTACAGAAAATTTGAGGGATCTGTTTGTAACACGCCAAGTGCATCCCTCAGTGAAATACTGTCTTGTTCCTGACCTTACCATTCCACTGATACATTTCCACTTAAACCATTTATCTGTGATTCCGTGATCCCGAGTTTCCTATGGGAGGGCTGACTTGGATTTGGCTTAGCTCCATTTACCGTAGTAGCAAAACAATTCTTTCTATTTTTTTTAGTAGAAACAGTATGAAATCTACTATTACAATGAACAAGTTCAGGCCCTATGCATAATGAACTGCAAGGTTTGGGGTTTTCTTTGAGGTTGGGTTGGGGTTTTTTTTGTTTTGCTTTGTTTTTTCTTTCTTGTTGTTTGCTTTCTTGCACTGACTACTGTTATTACTTAAAAGGGGTTTATCCTGGATTGGAAGAGTATGTGGAATCACCAACTTTAGCAAAAATTGGATTAGGCCCTAAATGTCCTTATAAGTTTCTGCCTAGTTATGATACTAAAAAAACCAAACCAACCCACCCAAAAAACCCCACTCCAAACCCCAACTGCATTTAGGCTCCAAAGAGAACAAATAAAATTTAAAGGTAATTTCATTTGCTCCCTTCAATCACGTAAGGCACAGACATTATTAATCTAAAACACATGGACATTTTTTCCCTTCAGTCTGCTCTACACAGGAATCCTTCCAACTGTTCTTGGACAAAGATCATACCTGCTCCTATTTCCACAGAAACATCCTTCCCAGACCCCACACATTTTCTGCCAGTAGCTGATATCTCGAGTCCGGAGGGATTGTTTGCTTTGTCTTTTTCCTTCTGGATGACAATGACAGCGTATTTGTATAGTCTTGCCTGATGAAGAGTATTCAGGACATCCCCATGGACTGAGCTTGCAAGAGACTTGCCATTGATTGACAGAACAAGATCTCCTCGATGAATAGTCCCTTCTTGAGAGGCCACTCCTTTTGAAAACACTCTGTGGACCTACAAGAAAGATTTTAACTTAAGGATGTTTTAACCTCATGACCATATATAGTGTTCTACAGGACAAGGTGAACATAAAGATCCTACCAAAGTTTACAACAAGTTTGCCCACTGCCTGGACATCAAGCATACAACATTTGCTCTAACAGACACTAAGGCCGAAGTGACTGGGCAAGAACTGTAGTTAGGGATAGGGGAGAAAGCAGAAGAAAAGACTATTATTGCATGGTCATTGCTAAGTGGAAGACAATCAAAACCAGCAAAATAATGTAACATCAGAAATCACTTATGTGTTAACTGAACTCCTCAAAGGTCTTCAATTAACATATTGGAAGTGAGACACCGATTAAACCCAAATTCTTGCTACAGCAAACACCAAGAACACCACTGCGGTGTGCAACACCCACTCCCCAGATTTCCACTGACTGGGACATGAACCCTGTGCTGTTTTCAAACTCACGCTTCTAAGCAGTACACAGCATCTGTGCCAGATAGGCTCTGACTCACTGCAGCTGCACAAGTATTTAATTGTCCATCTCAATCTGGCTGATCAATATCATGTCAATAGATGCAAAGGGATGATTTAGTGGATTGAAATGCATTTTTAGTAGGGAAAAAACTCAGCTTTATTCAGAGCAGGTTAAACTTTCAGTAAACTCCAGCAAGTGCAGCTGAGACTCAGATGTGTTCCATTTACAAAAAGGAACTGACCAGGAAGACTCAAGACCCAGAATTTGAAGGCTTGCCTATCAGGCACTGTACTGTTAGCAGCCAGAATATAGGTTCCCGTGGACACAGCTTCAAGCCTTCTGGGCAGAGGCTCAAGGCAGCAAATCTGTGGACATAATTCTGCATTGCATTTTCTCCAGAAGTTTATCCTAATAGCCAAACCAACAGTGAGGAATCCGAAGCCACTTGGCTCCTGTTCCCTCTTACTGCAAGGCCATGCTGAGATGGGCACCTGCCACAACCCTACAGATCCAAGGGGATGCATTTTTAACCAGGCTAAGCAGGCGTTCAAAGCTGGAATGACAGCTTCAGTGACAGAAGCAGACACCCAAATGCAAGAGGTTAAGTGGAATAGAGGGGTTTGTTATGTCCAAAACATCTGCTGCCTTCCCTCACGTACTCAACTCCTCAGTACCTTGAGGCTCACAAGGCATTTCTATTTCTGCACCCAAATGAGAGCAGAACAACCTATCAATCAGCTCAGCACCAAGTGGCAATCCTAAATCCACCTGGGACCCAGAATCCCAGTAGCTCAAGAACATTAAAATGTTCCCACCTGAGAAGCGTGTTTTAGACACACTGAACAAAGAGGATATGGAAAGAGCATGAGATTATGCTCTTTTGGTCTCAAGGCTAATGGCATACCAGAGAAAGACTTCAGCTACTTAGTCTGACAGAGCTCAAGATCTCTGGTTTTTTTATGCAGTGTTTCTGTAGCTTGGTGAGGAGCTCTCTGGGGTGAAACACTGTTGAGCCTTCCTCTTGCTAACAGCTGCCACTGAGAGTGCTCAAGCCAGAGAGAGAGAAAACAGCCTTTGTAGTGACCATATTCTAATTTTGTGACCATATTCTAATTCAGTGACAGCTTCATGTAAAATACATCAGTATTTTACAAAAGGTGTAGAACTGGCTGAACAGAAGGACTTAAAAGGGCTGAAGTGAATGGGGCTACATCTGGCTGGTGACCGCTATCCAGTGGTGCACCTCAGGGTTCAATACTAGGGCTAGTCCTGTTCAATATATTTATCAACCATCTGGATGCAGGAGTTGAATGCACCCTTAGCAAGTTTGCTGATGATGACATCAAACTGGGAGGTGCTATTGACTCTCTTGAGGGACAGGAGACTTTGCAGAAGGATCTAGACAGATGGGAGCATCGGGCAGTGATTAATGTTATGAAATGCTTAACAATAATAAACGTTGGATTTTGTACCTAAGATGGAGTTATGCCAGGCACAAGTGTAGACTGGGAGAGGAGCGGCCAGAGAGTAGCCCTGCAGAAAGTGATCTGGGGGTGCCCATGGATACCAGGCTCAGTGATGGTCAGCAGTGTGCCCTGGCACCCAAGGGGACAAACCGCACCCTGGGGTGCATCAAACACAGCAGGACCAGCCGGTCAAAAGAGG
>WTSP01014923.1:0-11804 GCA_025331215.1 Actenoides lindsayi | reverse complement strand
TTGTTTTTAATTTAATGCAAAAATACTGCACAGAGCTGGGGGCTGATTGACCTCCGAGAAGCCCGGGGCTGAGGTTGAAGGCCGGTGTTGCTCGGCCAGCTGCCTGGGCGGGGGGATGGATGGGCCTGGAAGCAGGACCTGTGCTGCTCCCGCTGCCATCTGCCTGCCACGGTGCTGGGGCTCCCCGGTGAGCGTTAAACAGCGATGCCCCAGCTGTCTTATCTTTCGTCTTTGGTTTGACCCTTTTTTTTTTTTTTTTTTTTTTTTTTGCACCCCGGACCAAGTGCATTTTGTTTTCCTGCCAAAAAAAAAAAAAAGCAAGTTTATAACCGGTGTTGTCTTCCAAGATGCTATTAAATGTTACTGTACCTTTCACCTCGGTTACTCGTGGGTTTCTTTTTAAATTTGGTTTTATTTTGGCTACAGGTTAAACATCGCCCTATGTAAAGATTGAGTCATTTCCAGCTCAGAGAAGCTGAGTCAGTTGTACGCCCTGCTGCAGCCTGACACAAAGAGCTTAACACCTTAGAGTGCTGCTGCTAATCGAAGGCTCCCAGGACCTGTCTGAATATCCTACAGCACGGTAGTGACAGGTACCTCTCTGGAGCTTTCCTCTCTGCGTGGTAAGAATGACAGCCCCAGGGGAGGGACGGCTTCAGCCAGACACCGGAGTGAAAACCAACCCCCCTGGCTGGTCACAGACCAGGATACAGAGGGGCAGTGGAGGAGGCTGCCCTGTGGGAGGATCCCCTGTATCTGCTGTAGGAGGAAACTAGGTTAGAGCTGTGGGGATTGAGTCACTGGTCACGGGGAGCCCGTGGAAGCAGCTGGTTTGCACAAGCGGTGCTTCCTGTGTTCGAGTCGTGCAGGGTCTTGCTCTGGTCTGGAGGGGTCTGGGAAGAGCTCTGGGCACCCTGGCCCGTTCCACGGCAACTGCGCTTTTGAAATCTGAATGGGAGTGGAAACTGCAACTGAAATGAATGGTTTTATGGGGAGCCTTTCACATAGGCTGGGCAGCAGCGTGCGCAGGGCCTCTGCTAGAAGGGAACCTGCCAGAAGGCGCTGCCTCGCACGAGTGGGAGTGGCGGCAGCTGGCAGTCAAGTGGGAGCTTGTCACAGCTGAAATGGGAAGAATGTGCTGGGGAGAGGGAGGAAGATGCTTTACTCAGGCTTCAGCAGAGAAGCAGCAAAGGGATTATCCTCTTCTCCAATGACATGGTGTCCTGTTGCAGCATCCAGCTCCCGCTGCCGAGGGAGGGAAGGAGGGAGCGGGGCTGGCAGCTCGGCGTGGCTGGGAGCCTGGGCCCCGCTGGAGCTGGGGGCTGTCCAAGGGAAGGGGTTGTTCTCTTACAGGAAACCCAGTAGCAGGATCTCCTGGCCGAGGTGGGGCTGGCACGGTCCCAGCATTGCAATGGCTTGAGGCCTTTCGGTTTAACTTCACCAGGGACCATAAAACTGAGCCTGTTTCTCTTGGGGTGTAAGCGCAGTTGAAATCTCTGGGGAGCAGCTGTGTATGGAAAGCAAATTGACTCTGGCTGTTTGTCTGTCCTGCTGTAGACAATCCCTGAGCCTAGCTAAGCAAGTGCCCAGTACCAGCAATAAAGCTGGCGGCCTTCCCGAGGCAGGGATCAGCCTGTGTAACCTTCAGCAGAGAGGAGAAACCAGGTCTTGGCTTTGAGCTGACAGAACCGGCCTGTGTTAGAAGCCCACCTGCCTTGGGGAAAAGCACCCACCCGTGTGGCAGCAGGACTGGGCCTGGCACCCGCTGCCGAAGGGAGAGGCCAAACTGCTGCCTCAGAGCTCTCCTCTCCATCCCAGGTAACGGCACGACGACGCTACGTGTACAAAGACACCACTCTCCTCCCTTCCCAGCCAGGGAAGCTTTTAACAGCTAACAGTGTGAGGCAGCTCCTTCCTCTCGTGGGGCGAGCAGCTGTTAAGCTGTTTGCAGCCCTGTCCCTGCTTTTTGGGAGGGGTCTCTTCTCCGCAGCAGCAAGGAGGCACTGGGGAACAGGCCACACTCCTGCAGGCTCCTGGAGTTGTCTGCGTACACCGTCTGGGGAAAGGTGCTGATGATCTCGTACGAGTCGCAGTCTCCACCCCTAGGAAAGAACAGCACAATTTTTCCTCCGCCCAGGGTTCCCCCCCCAGGTTTTGCTGGGATGTTCTGGCTGATCCAGCTGCAGTTATGTAAGAGCAGAGGGAGAGAGCATTTCACAAGCATGGGCCAAGCAGGGAAAAAAAAAAGGGCTTCCTGCCCAAAGTACAACCAGCCAGGAGCAGGGCGGCCATCCCAGGCCGTGCAGCTGCAGTGGGGAAGGAGCTGCTGCATCCCAACAGCAGTGAGCTCACTGTGGGCTCAGGCCAGGCCTACAGCCTGCAACAGGACTGGGAAAAGAAGAGAGCAAATGGGCCTCCTCAGCCATCTGGAACTGTGCCTGAAGGGACGTGTGAGCCATTAAATGTGTTGGGACACAGAGCTGGCTGAGCAAAGGGTGGTGTTTGCCCAGCAGCAGATCCATCAGCCAAGGTGGAGGCTGCAGTTTGGCTTCCAAGGTGCTGGTGAAACAACTTCCCAAGGTGCTGGTATGGCCTGGAAGCCAAACTGCAGCCTCCACCTTGGGATGGGTGGCACCAGTCAGGTGAGTGCTGCTGAGCAGCTGGGAGGAGGCAGAGGCAGTGCTGGACCTGGGGCAGCTGGCAATTCCAAGGACAAAAGAGACTTATCTCTGCTGCTGTGTCAGCTTTTCGGTCAAGGTGGGTGTTAAATGCTCAGAGCAAAGCCTGACCCCATCAGTGCTGCCCGGGGAGCATCTCTGGGGGAGCCAGAGCAGCAGAGAGTGCTCAGCAGCTCCTGGGGCTGGGACTGTAACACCCAGCCCTGCTCGGCTCAGCCTGATCTTTGATCAGCTCCAGGGCTTTCAGCACCAGCTGAGAAACCTTCCCTGGGGCTTGGCAGAGCAGGGTGGGGAGGGAGGAGTCCTGGACTTACCTGGCATGGGTGAGGCACTGGCGCAGGTCCCCTATGGTTTCTGTGAGCAGCATCTTGACGATGTAGGTCTGCTCCCCGCTCTCGGATTTGATACGGAGGGTGCAGACTGGGGCAGAAGATTCAAGCCCTTCAGCCTTCTTCCCCCTGGAGAAAACCTGGTCAGCTGAGGAGTGAGGGCTCTGGTGGTGGCAGAGGCTCTGGGCTGCCGGGGGTGATGTGAACTGGGAGGAGTTGTTTCACCATTGGGGGCATCCTTGAGGTGAAACAGGCCCCATCTGACAGCGGGTGAGCAGATCAACCCACAAACCAAACCACTGCTTTGCTTTTCCTGCTTAAAGGTGCCTTGGAAAGAGAGCTGCTGACCTTTATTAGCTTATTCATTTTAGATCAGGGCTGCCTGGGAAGTACTTTGCCCTAGTTTTTTGATTAAAAATAATCTGCTTGCCTTTTTTTTCATTTTATTTAGCTATTTGGGTCTCACCTTGCCAGAAGACTACGAGTGGAAAAGCGTTGGTAACGTGACCTCCCACTCAGGCATCAGTTTCCTGGAGGAATTCTCCCATTTAACATCCTCACAAACAGCTTTTTAGATGGTTTCAAACTCTTAGGCCTCGGCTTGGTGTCGGGAAAAGTATTTCCCAGCAATAAGTAAGGAGTATTTTAAACAATAGAAACTTTTGTTAGAGATGTGGCAGATGACAGGTTCACCATAAGGTCTTCCCAAAAGACCAAACTTGGCCTTTTTTTTCTAATTATTTCTAAGATATAAGATAAAAGGGGCAAGTCCTTTTACTTCCTCAACTGAAACTCCTGAAATAAACCTTTTGATGGACCAGGAGGAGGATGAGAGCCTGAGAGGGAGGGATGGTGGGGTCACGACTGTACCTCTCTGGGGCAGACAGCCTGGGTGTCTCCACCAGGATTTCTTTGCTGCTCCAAACCCCATCCGAGCTCTGAAACCAAACCAGCTGAGTGTCACCACTGCCCATTCCGCACAGAGAGCAACTGGTGACAGGAAAGCCCAGGAGCAGGTGTCAAAGTGCCACATGTGCTCTAGTGGAGCCTCTCTGGGTGGAGGAGGCTGTGCAGAGCTCAGAGGCCCAAAGAAGGGGTTCTGTGCAGGGTGCTGAGCCCCAGGAGTCACTGCTGGGCTCTGTGTGTGTGTGTTTGGCAGGGGTCCACTCATACCTGCTGTGCTCCTCTGGCTGAATCTTGGACACGGGTCACTTCTCTGTGACTTGAAGGCTTGGAAAGCTTATTGAGAAACTGCTCCAAGGAGAGCTTGGGACCTGCCAGAGCAGAAGGGAGATGTGTTCATGTGTGAGCTTTTTGACAAACAACTTTCCCCCTAGAACCATCTGATTTGGTGAAACAAGAGTGCAACAGCCAACAGGGAGAGCTCCAACCTCCCCTAGCTGGGCTGAAGGTGTCTCTTGGTCTCCCCAGTTGAAGCTTGTCCCACTTTCTGGCCCACTAAATGTTCTGTTGTCACCAGCAACAGCGAGCAGCTGTGCAGCGTGTCCAACAGGCAGCTGGGGTGCACAGGGGGTAGGAGCCTGGAGAGCCCTGCTCTGAACAGGAAAAACTGAAACTGTGACCATTCTTACAGACTTGGAGAATTTTTCATCTTGTGAGGGTCTATTTGGTGCTGACAAAAGTGAAATTAGAAGGAGCTTGGCCTTTCAGAAAGGTGCAGGGGAGGTGTGGTCTTGGAACCCCCCTGATCTTCTGGTCTTTTATTACCTGTCATGTCTCATTCTTTAGGAGGATTTAATGAGAGGACATCCTGTGTGCTGCCTGTCCTTCAGCTCCTGGAGCACCACTGGGGCTACAAGCACAGGGCTCTGACCCAGAAGTGTTCCCTTCCTTGCTGAGACCCTACACATTCCCCTCCCACCAGCTGGACTGCCCCGGTAAGTATTTGATTCTACTCTTTAGGATACAGCTGCATTTTTGAGGCATGTGTAAGAATTTACCTGGGATCTCAGTGGTTTCCTGTCCCTCACTTGATTTTGAATAGCCAACCACTTGGCCACGGCCAGGAAAACTCCCTGGAAGGGGTCTCTCCTGAAATACTACGTCCCTTCTGTCGGTGACCTGTTGAGTTAAAGCCAACTGCCATAAGCAAATCTGTTGCACAAGCTTGTTCTCA
Source organism: Actenoides lindsayi (assembly GCA_025331215.1). Classification (NCBI taxonomy): domain Eukaryota; kingdom Metazoa; phylum Chordata; class Aves; order Coraciiformes; family Alcedinidae; genus Actenoides; species Actenoides lindsayi. The sequence continues at coordinate 6,660 of WTSP01014923.1, read as the reverse complement.
CTGCATCAGGGCTCAAAAAAACCCACAGTGAGGGCAGATGAGAGTGATGAACCCCAAATGAAACCAAGAGAGCTGCCTCCTTGGAAGCTGCTCCAGCTGTCCAAACTCAAGCAAAGGCCTTTTCAGCTCCTCCAGGCTCTCTAACAAAGCAAATCCTGGGGGATCCCTCAAGCCCCTCTGGTTGTGCCTGCTTATGTTTCAGGTACACTCGAAGACCTAGGTTAGAGTCCTTGGAGACTCTCTGCCCGAAAATGTGGCCTTGGCTTTTTGCCATTTCTGGGAAATCAAAAAGTGGGGCCCAAAAGAACCTCAGGTGGCCAAATCCATTTAAATCATGGCCAGATAAACTCTCCCGATACCCTCCTTGAGAGATACTTGTTCAATCTGGTTTAAAATGATTTTTCCAAAGAGCTCTTTGAGAACTTTTGGGGTTTGTTTTTCTTTTTGTCCTTTTAGTTACGCAGCCCTTCAGGTGCTACACGTACCACTTCTCTTCTGCAAAGCCTCCAGTGCTCTTAGAAGTCTTGTTCCAAGCCAAGACTCACCGAGGCAGAGGAAGCATTGGGTCCTAACACAGAAACACTCACTTATTTCCTGTAACGGCTCGCACACGTGCACAGAACACAGCCTGGATGCTGTCTTCAGAAACCTCAGACTTCATTGGCTGGGGGCAGCATCCAGCAGGTTGGTGAAAGAAACCTGACTGGTTTTTTTTTTTGAGAAGCAAGAGAGCAATTTCTTCCAAGCAGCTGAGGAATAAGGTTTTGTGCCTCCTACCTGCAAAGGGATGCCGTCTGGGTAGCGCAGCTGCAGCTCTGAAGGGAAATAGCCGTCAGTAATGTCCCGCAGGCATTGCTGAAACCAAACAGGAGAGTTTGTGGTCATGCCTCAGACTTTCTCTTCATCTCATGACTGATTTATTCCTTCTGGGCTACTCCCAATTGTGGTGTTATTGCTGTGCAGAAAGCTCTGCCTCAAAGACTCTAAAGCTCCCATCTCTAGTCGGTCTTTGTGTGGTTGGGTTTAGTCTTGAAAGGCACCATGGGAATGCAGGTGAGAAGCTGGAGGTCTCAGTAGCTGCTCCTTTTTAGGGCTGAGCTGAGCTCACAAGCCCTGTTCCTACACATGCACATTCCTGAGGCTTAGCAGACGACAGCAGGATGGCTCGAGGTCTCACTCCTCTACAGACCCTTCCCTACCTGTGTGGACGGGTCCTGGTAGGGCCGAAAGGGTCCGTGGGACATGACAATCCCATTTTGATACAGCGTCAGGGGGAGGGGTCCGGGCTGTCTCAGCTGAGCACCCCGAGGCGTGGGCTCGATTTGAGAAATGCCTTCTCCAGCCAACACATTCAAATCCTTCACCTTTTCCAAGATTAGATCAAAATCGATCGGGTGTTGGGAAACAACCGCTTCACCTGGGGGTGGGGGGGAGATCAGAGTTACAGGGGGAAGGGGATGCTGGCTAAGCAGCTTTCACCTCCGTGTGCATTTGAGGTGTTTAAGTCCTAACATTTTGGGGCTGTGCTACCTCTGTGCTTCGGGATTTTCTGCACTCTTGCAAAGTGTGGTGCAACGCTGGTGCTGCCGTGCAGCGCCGAGGGGTTGACATGGGTGTGTGCGAAACCACAGGGCAGGGCGACGAGCTGTGAGCTGATACAACTCCAGAGCCAGCTGCAGATGCAGCTCTTCAGAGACCACGCTCCTCTCCCTGTCTTTGGTTGTGATTTTAGGAGTGTGGTGGTGTCCCTTCACGGGGTGCCGTGAAAGGAACTTCGGGAGTTGGATGGGACAAACGGATCGGGGCAGAGCTGCTGAAGAAGTGCCAGTGTAAACACAGCTGGCTGCCTGCTCCTTGCCACCAGCAGATTGCTTGCTCTTGCTGGGACGTTGCAGCAGATGTTTATCGGGGTGCTGGAGGAGGGTGATAGGGTGAAACAGTAAAAGAGTTGTAAGGGGACAGAAAAATGAAATCAGAAGGGGAAATGAAAGAAGAGAAGTAGGCGGAGATAAAGCCTGTGGTATTTTCTGTTCTGCTTTTTTAGCATTTGATAAAAGAGGGCAGAGGAAATCTCCCTTAAAGAGAGTGAGCTGAAAACTGTGACAATTATTTCTACTGCTTCACCTGTCTTCTCCCCACCTGCATCTAAGGGAGGGAAGGACCAGTTAGCTAATATTTGCATAGTGGTTAGGAAGCAGCATTGTGTGTACAGCCCAAGTATTACTATTTTTCTGTCACCACTTCCTAAGAAGCTGTTGCCAAATATGCTTGGACCCCAGACAGCACAATCAGGTCTCAATTAATCCACTCACATGGTGGCTGGGAGGAAAGGCAAACAATGCTCTCTGATGGAGCCAGACAATAGGAGTAAGTTACTACAGCTACACGCATCTGATTCCGCTTTCCGCCCATTTTACGTCACGGGTACTGGAGCAATCAAGCTTCAAATGTTTAGGATATGTGAACACTTCTAGAAGCAGCTGCTGTGAGGGTGTCCTTCAAATGGCTGAGCCAGCAGGTTCTCTTCTCTTTCCCTCAATGGGGCTTGCAAAATCCAGGTATATAAAATACCAACGCTCTGCCTGGCTTAGCTCCTGCTACACTGCTCCCTGTCTCTGTCCTTCAGAGGGACTGATGTGAACACCTCAGCACAGGATGACAAATTCTGAAGACCCAAATCCTGGGTCTTTGATGCTTGTCTACTCTGGGGAGTGTCGTTCCTTCTCTAAGCATGCAGCAGGAGCTAGGACAGCTGCTTCAGCAAAGAGGGCTGGTGCTTTACCTGGTTTCCAGAGGCTCCGTGCTGGCAGCTCTTCTTCATCCTTGAGCGATTCTGAATCTTCCAGCTGTTCATCCTGTCTGTCTCCAACCCAAATCAGACCATAGTCATTTAGAAACTGCTGTAAGAAGAAGGTAAAGTCAGTATTGTAGACCAGAGCTTCAGAAAACTAGAAATGGAAGGCTGAGAGTGGTCAGCTGTGACTGTAAGAAGCAGAAGAAGAGGTGAAAGAGAGAGTTTGTCTTGGGACTTTCTGGTCCTGGCAGACAGACAAACTCACTGGCAGGGTGGTAGTAGCAGCTCTACTACTAGGAGGCAAAAGGGAGAATGAAAGTAGCAGTAGTGACACAATCTCTCAAGCCTTAAAGAGCTGCAAAGAATATTTCTACAGTCCTAGAAATCAAAACGAAGAGTCTTGTATGAGGCACAAATGTTTAGGTATTGAAAGCTTCCCACTGCCCTGTAGCTTGTACACAACCTGCTTTTCCTTTTCAGAGGGGTGAGGTGAAGAATTAGAGGCCAAGTTGGCAGCTTGAAAAAGACCAAGCAGCCTGGGACTGCAGTGATCTCACACCAAAAATGCAGGTGGCTTAGGGTGAGTGAAGCAGCTGTCTCACCTCCATCTCCCAGACCTGGGTCTGCAGCTGAAGGCACCTCACTTCCAGTTCCTCTGCTGCAGGTGCATCGGGAGCATCTGAAAGGGGAGACTTGTTTTTCCAATGTACAGCCTTAAAGAGCAGCTACCGATAGCCCAGGTCAGGTAGTTCTGGTGCCCCAGCAGCACCTGCCTGCCCCGTAAATGAACTCCAGCCTGTGTGACACAAGAGCTCAACGTGAGCTCTGCATGCTGGTGCCCGACAATTCAACCTGCAGCGGTTTGATTAAGATGCTGACAGACTAACAGATCCCTGGGAATGATACCGGTGCAGTTTTCTGCTGCAGGAAGCTGCTGTGAGCAGTGCTGTTTGCAATTACATCGTCAGAATCTCTTGACTTAGTCTTCAGGGGCTTATTAAAAAAAATGAGCAGCTGTCCACTACAGCTGGATCCAGAAACCCAGGCTGAGGGGCTAGGACGATGTGCAATGGGGCACAAAACACATGTTTGTGGTTTGACAGGCATGTTCTTGCTCTCTGCTCAGGAAATGGAGAACTTACCACAGCTTTGTGCTACCAAGGTGGTTCAGCCATTGTAGGAAATGCGTCTGGGCTCAGCTGGAGAGCTGCTGGAATCCAAGGAGCTGAATGGAGGGGAAAACCCTCGGGTGACTCACTCCAAGCTGAGTTTAATTTAGAGTTAGGCTGCCTTATGGGCCTGGTTAACGCTGCTCAAAAGCCCAAGAAGCTCTTTGGTTTTGTTTAGCTGTGAGTAGCTCTGTTTTTCCAGCTTGTTTGAACTCTGCAGTATTTACCCTTCTTTTCTGACATCCTCAGGTGTCTGTGGGCTTGATCTGTGCTCATGGAAACTTAGTAACCCAGAGAAAATAGGTCAGGAAATAATGTTTTGCGCTGCATCAGAAAAGCCAAGTAACAGATGCAGGTATAAAGCTTTGGCAAGCGGTACCACGTGTGTGTAACTGATACTGCTCACTGAAGAGGCTCTTGGGCTTTTAAGGCTCAGAGGAGGTCTCCAAGCCTGCTCTGTTGCAGTACCAGGAGCTCTGCAGCTCTCCCAGGGGTAGAAACAAGGTGTTAAGGGTAGAACAGTTTTTACCTTCTCCTTTCTGAACAGTCTTCAGCTTCTCTTCAAGTTCAGCAATCCTCCTGTCCTTCAGAACCAGAACAAATAATGACTGGGTTTAGTTCCTTGGCCTTCAGGACCTTGAGGCACAGTTTGCACAATTAGCCCTGGACAGGTGAGCCCGTGTTGCATGTACTCACCCCACTTAGAGACAGGCAAAATAAGGGTCAAAAAGGCTGTATCAACCTCTCAAATACCTTAATTAGACTCAAATGAGGGATGGGGATATAAATACATTGCTCCAGGAATAGGTGAAGGACACACTGACCTCTCTCTCCCTCTTCCACCTCCACAAGAGCTGTAGGCAGACACATGGACTTGTGGCCCTGTGCTTCCTGCTCAGGCACCGCTCCTGCTCTGACCTGCAGTAAGTGGCTGATCTCAAAATGAAACCAGCATCTCTGCTATTGTGCAGTAACCTAAAGAGGTCAGCACCAGGATGACTCTGCTGCCTGAGCAACTGGTGGCTCGTAAAGCAAAAGGAAGAAAAAAAAGGTCTGAAGCCCAACACACAGCTCATGATTCCACTGAAAGGCTGCTGAGAGTCTTGTCTTTAAGAAGTCAGAGCAGGGGCTCTCCACTCTCCACCCCAAGGACTAAAATAATTGCACTAATGCTTTGCAAAGGCTCGTCTGTGTGATTAACAGAGCAGGTTGCAGATTATCTTGTTTTAGCCCAAACTAGGTCTGAGCAGGTGTACCACTACTGTGGCTTCAACTGTCAGGGCAGGGCACAGAACAGGCTCAGTAAGAGGCAGGATTTTTACCTTCAGTTGGATTTCTTGTGCTTGTTTCTCTATTTTTTGTTCCAACAGAGTGACTTTTTGCATCAGGGAGGACAGGAGCTCGGTGTTGGCGTGGATGGTGCCTGAAAGCACAAATAAAACACATTATCTCTGCAAACAGCTAAAGGCTCATCTGTGCCATAGGGGACCCTGCACAAGAATTCCTGTTCTGCCACAGCAGGTAGGACCAGGGTACCTTTTGGGGGTCCTGGGTGAAAATCCCTTGGCTCCTGACTGCTAGGGAGATGGCTGCGTTACCGGCAGCAAGCTGCGTGTGCGAGGGGGGACCCCAGGACTTAGTCCTGGCCTGGGGTCACTGAGTCCACCAGACTGTCCCCAAGAAATTATGATGGCCCAAAATCCCCTGATCATTGAGGGACTTTACCCTGCATATTCTTTTTCAGTGTTGTCTGCCTTGAGCCGGAGGGGAGACTGCCTCGTGCTGGATTCTTTGTCCTAGGAGACAAGCTGTCATCCTCTGAGAAGAGGCACGAAGAGCATGAAAGGAAGAAAACAGGTCAGTGTTTTAGATACAGCTTCTCCAAAAGCAGGTAAAGAAATACCAGGGGTATGCTGAGGGACAGAGAGGGCGGGAGACAGCAGAGTGGCCCAGTTGACCCACTCCCATAAGTACCCTCAGACTAACGAGCGTATGTGGGCACTTGTCGCGAGCCAGGACCCGAGGGAAGGTTCAATCTCAGCAGCTGAGAAAAATGAACACAAAATGGGGCAAGCAGAAAAGGGCCATTGTACGTGAGTCGTACAGAGCATCCTGCACTGCACGGAGGGGCAGGAAGTGGTGACACTGATCTACTGAACAACTCTGGGCTGAACAGCAGCAGCAAAATTCACTCTGAGTAGAAAAGGAGCTTTTGCTTTAAGATCTCGTAGCAATGGTGTGACCTAAAATGGAGCTATAAAAATAGAGGAGGCTCTAACATGCTTCTGGGTTTGCTGAGGATGTGGAAACCTTTGGTTACTTATCTGATTTTGGACACATGTAGGAGAGAAAGAGCTACAATCATGGCAAAGCATGTAAGAAAAGCCTTACCAGGGGCGGCAATGGGCTGGGGACATCTCTAATATGAGGGGATAATAAGTAGAAATAAAGCACAGATTTGTTAACTTTGGAAGGATTTGCTTGATGGGCAAACTATTAAAAATGTAATTGAAGAGACTGTCCAAAAAAAGACTGAACTGTGTATTTTTTTTCTGGGCAGACTTAGGTGTTTGTACACCCACAGTTTCTAGTACCAGTTAAAAACCTTGAACTGCAATCTGAGGTTTAGGTTGGAGCTGAGGAACAATTTCTTCCCCTGGAGGGTTGTCCAGGGCTGTCCCAGGCTGCCCAGGGCAG
>WTSP01014922.1:0-12549 GCA_025331215.1 Actenoides lindsayi | reverse complement strand
GACTAGAAGGAAAGTCTTATGAGGAGAGGCTGAGGGAGCTGGGGTTGTTTAGCCTGGAGAAGAGGAGGCTCAGGGGGTACCTTGTCACTCTCTACAACTCCCTGAAGGGAGGTTGTAGTCAGGTGGGGGTCAGGCACTTCTCCCAGGCAACTAGTGACAGGATGAGAGGGCATGGCCTGAAGCTGTGCCAGGGTAGGTTTCGGTTGGATATCAAGAAGCACTTCCTGACAGAGAGGGTGATCAGACATTGGAAGGGACTGCCCAGGGAGGTGATGGAGTCACTGTCCCTGCATGTGTTTAAAGAAAGACTGGATGTGGCACTCAGTGCCACGGTCTAGCCAGTGTGGTGGTGTTGGGTCATAGGCTGGACTTGATCTCAGAGGTCTTTCCCAGCCTCAATAATTCTGTGATTCTGTGACAAACTCAGGAGGAAACCCCGGAGTTAGGGTTTCTGGTAGGTGTGATACCTGTAACTGGTCAGGCTAAACTAGATACAATGTTCTTACTTATTTTGAGATAACCTCCTGCCGTGGCCTGTTGCAAAAGAGGTTATCTTGCAGCTCTAGAAACACCAGAGTCACAATGTGTAAGAAATACCACCTCTCATTAAAACATCATTGTATATTATTTATGGGTACTATGAGATATTTGTCTCAAGAAGTAAGTCAAAGCACGTCACAGAAGGAACATGTGCTTCTGGAAAATACTGTGCTACCTCTTCTGCACTGTGCCTCTGGTGAAACACTGGAGAAGCTCTGCCGCGTGGGTCTTGGGCACCATTAGCACGTCGGGTGCAGGGAGTGCCATCCAGTGCTGAATTGTTGCATATCTTCCTGTGAAGTAAGTTTGAATAAGATTTACATCATATTTTGAATTCTTGCTGGAGGACAGAGGGACTCCAGGGCAGCTGTCCATGCTGGGAGCTCCCTGTTTCATTTGATTGTGGCAGGGAACCAGCAACAGCAATTTTTTTACTATTCAGCAAATGTTTGCTGGTTATGGTGAAACCACCAGAAAGGTCAAAAACCTGAATGTACTTATAAATTAAACTGCCTTCTCACACTCGCGATTATTCCTTGGCTGTTCTAGGTTAAGACAGGGCAATGTGGAAAAAGTCTTGAATTTCCATTGTCACTGAAGCAACTGTGCCAGACGAGCACAAAACCTCAGGCCGCAAACCCCTGCAACCTGTGACAAGTCCTAAAATCTCACACTGTACATACAGTTTTCAAAAACTGGAGATGAATTACGTTTGCTTTGCACAATGCCTGTTTGAATGATATTCTACTTCTAATACTACTTCAAAGCTCTTCTCATAAGGTTACTGTTGTTCTCACAACATGGCACACCAAGAATGATTAAAATCGGAATAAAACCCGTTTGTTATTTTCCATCATTTACCTACTGATCTAAAACCATGTGTTCCTTAGGAGAAATGGCAACGTTAGTTCCCTCCTGCTCAAGTAAAATAGAAACACTATGTATTATATTACATTATATCATTAACTTTGGTAACCAGTATCTCCCTTCAGGAACACCCGCAGGTGTTGCCCTCCGCCTTTACTGGGAACACATGGGTTCCAACTGGCTGCCATTAAATTTCAGGTTTTAAAACCTGCAAACAAACATACGGTAGAAGTTCAAATTATTCACTGCTGCTGAATGTGCTGTGTGTACTGCAGGAGGATGGTCTGAAACAACGGTGTTAATAGTTCGACATTTAAACAAAAAAATAAACAAATAATAATACTAATTAAAATAAAAAAAAAAAAGTCAAGAAGGGGGTGTCATTTTGAGACTGTATTTTCTGTCTGCTGCATCTCTTTTCTCATTTAACTGCCTGTCTGTAGGAAGAACATTGCAACCAGCCAAGAATTCAAGTGAATCGTATTAGTGGGCTAAATTTTGGGACACAAACCAACGGGAGCCTTTCCTTTATGTTCTGAGCAATAAAGCTGCTGCAGGACAAGGCAGGAGGAGGGAGCAAAGCAAGGGGGGTGTGAAGGGAACTTGCCATTAACTTATCAATTCCAGGCCTTGGCTTTCTAATTGACAACCTCAGGGCTACTTTCATCACTTGTCGACTTCAAACCCACACTCAATTTTTCCTTCAGATAATGATGCAACTATAACATAACGGTGTTTCTGACATATTGCAGTGTGTAGCAGTAGGAAGATTTCCTCAGTAGTTTAGTTTAACAGGAAAGGAAAAAAAACCCAACTGTTAAAAGGTTTTCACATCTATCAACTTCTCAAAGAAACAATCACTAAGAAAACAGATTTTATACTTCCAGTATGCTGCAGCCACTACTTAGTACTGACCCAACCCAAAGCACCTTCCGTGCTCTAGTGCTACAGATTTAATAAAAAATAAGCAAATGTTTAACGCAGTAGGCCCTCAAAACACGCATTAATATATAACACCTAAAGTAATGAACCCACAGACCCTAGAAATGCATGACAAATTAGAGAACTTCAATGAAAAATACTACCAAAAAATGGCATTAAAATATATTGATGACATGCCATCTAGAAATTGTATGACCTTCACACACACAAAAAAATCTACCGTAGAAGTAACAAGAATGCTGACACGGATACATCCCCACAAAGAACTGGAAAACCCTGACTCCTGGCCTCCTGCAGAAATCCAAGTGGTTGTTGAAGGCAGCCAGACCATTTGTGAAGAGTAAGGTACTCGGGTATATCTATCACATTTAGACCATAAAGAAAAAAAATAAACAAATTTGGTCAAGTAACAGCATGTCCACAGGCAACAAAGCACCTGGCTCCAACATAAACAGTCACATAACTGCCTTTTAATTGTGGATATAAAGGTTTTAGTCCTTCAGTCGACTCTGCAAAGGCCCAGGGGTCATACTAAACTCAGGGCAGAGTTTGGGGCCCCAAACACGTCAATCTACGCAACAAAAGCGGCATCAGAAAATGGAATAATACCAGGACACTTCTGAAGCACAAACTGCTTCTCTGTTTCCTCCGTGATTGACGTACAGAGGGATGACAGTTTAGATACCATGCCACACAGCCAGTTGCTGCTGAAATCAGCGTGCATAAACACGATCAAATTAATTCAGATTAATAAAGCAAAATCACTGCAAGCAGACTTGATGTGTAGTTGGCTCTTGTCTTCCCTGGCATTTAGGCTCTAATAGTGCAAACTGGAACTCAAGTAACAGGACGTTAATGAGGCCATGATTAAATTGGCTTACGTCGGCTGGACCAGAAGAGTTCAGCCCCAGCCACGCAGGACTGGAGATACGGATGCCTCACGTCTAGCCAGCAGTTGCTACATTTTGGTCATAAAGATTGCTCCAACTCTCATTCGAGGAATTAACAGGGGAGCATGACCTGCTCTGAGAAGGAACACTGAACTCAACGTTCCCCTGGGTTGCCGCTCTAGTGCCTTTCCAGCTTTCTAGGTCCATAAAGCTGCAGCATATTGTGACCTCAGCGATTACATTGCCTGTTTAGAGCTGGAGCAATCAGTTTTATGAAGACTAGTGGCATATCACCCACTTTGTTGAAGACCTCTCTTCATCTTAAGTGTTGTGCACTCCGCTTCTCCTTCTCAAGCAATAAGAAGGTGAGAGCTCTCCCTACAAAATGCCTTCACCCACATAAGGGGCAAAGGTCGCTAGTTGCAAAATATTAAAAAGTCAGGAGAAGGTTATTTTATAGCCAAATTAGCAGCTCAGCAAAACACTGGGCTACAGTCGGAAAGATTATAAGCCTGACAGCTGGGCAGTACAACTGATAAGGTTTTACTGGAATCATTGCCCGGGATATTTGTGGGTTTTTTTGGACCAAAGAGGTATCAACACAAGAAGTGTGAAAACCCAGCCTACTACATTAACTAGAAGAGACAGGTGTTTTTCCCTTTTTTTCTAAACCCAGTCCCCAGCACCTCTGCAATTTTGACGCTCCAAAGCTGCAACCAGCAGTACAAACCAGTTCCCTTTCAGGGTTTGGAGTGCGGGTTTTACAAGCCTGTTTTGCCTTCCTGCAGGCACTTTGAGCTTATAAATGGCACCTTTCAGTGTCCTGAACTATGAAGGGCAGCTAGCCCTTAATTCTCCTGTTGCTTAATGATCTCACATAAAATGAGGTCCACAAAACTTTTATTACCGTTGCAGTTGAAATTTGCAGGTGAAGAACCACCAGGGAAAGGATGCGGACATGTCTCTTGCTTTTGCTCTCCTAATTTCCCAGGTGCAAGAGTTTCCCACTTGGGCTTGAACAATTAGTTAACTCTCAAAGCAAAGCCTGATCTAAATAAAAAGACTTCAGTATGTTACCCCAAGAAGTACTGGGAAAATCCAAAGGGGAAACCTCTTGAGAGCAACACACACTAGCATCAAATTGAGGTTGAAAAAAACCAGGTTAAACCCCTCCTGTTGAAGCATTTATTTATTGTCTTTTGTTTTCCACCTGATTTTATTCACTTATCACCACTAAGTATATCTGACACTCAATAATTAGACAAAATATGTAATTAAAACATGAATTGGTTCCTCCTCTATTCTGGTAACACCATCCGATGTTTGGAAAACATACTGTGCCCCAGCAGTCTGAACAGAAACGCAAGAGAAAGTCTTTAAAAAAAATATTTCGTTTGTTACAAATTACTTCTACATTTATATAAAAACTTAATGATTCATGGCATGCCAAATACAGTGCTAATGAGCTTTGGGTTGTGTTTTTCATTTTTCTTTTCTTTTTTTTTTTCCCTGCTAAAACCAGTTACTAGAGGCCATTCAAATGCCACTGCATCAATGAGGAAACCTAGTAAAACTGCAGGCAAAATTGCCATTTTGTTTCAAGAGTGGCTCGAGAGTCCAGTTCTCTTGTTGGCAAGCTGAATATTTCAAATAGCACTTGCATCTCCTCCAAAAAGGAAGACAGGTAAAATACTTTCAAAACCCACATTTACAACACTCATTAATGAAAAACAACAATTAAATAACACAACCTCACCGTTTAATTCCTGCCTTCCAAGGATGAAGCATCTTAGACTTTTTTCTTTCTTCTCCACGTTCCAGTGAAAGGTAGATAAATTAGCAGAAATATAAGCTCTTCATTTTCAGTACCTCTGTAGAGGATACATGCCCATAGGACCTTAAAAACCTTCCTGGGGAGCATTACTAATCTTCCTCCTAACAGCACTGACTTTTTAAAGCTTATTAAAACACAGTCTAGTCATAGTCTTGCTTTTTCATGTCCTGGTTTCAAGAAACAAACAAAAAATTCAGTGGAAATTGTGCCCAATTATCTTTCATCATCCAGTTACGCAGGTCACCACCCACCTCAGCTACTAATTAGATACCAAACCTTGTCCTTCTACAACAAACCTCGCCACCTACCACAGAATCATCGAATGGTTTGAGTTGGAAGGGACCTTTAAAGATCGTCTAGTCCAACGCTGCTGCAATAAGCAGGGACATCTTCAATTAGATCATCTACATCACATGTTGATGCCTCAATCTAATGGAAGTCCTACATTGACCCTGCTTTGTCTAGCCCCTCCACTTCTGCTTCTGGACCTGAGAATACTTTCAGAAACCTAAAAATAACTCAAACCACCTTTTGCACAGGTTGTGGTGGTCTTGTCTGGCAGCAGCTGAGCTGCTGTCCCTTTACATCACTGCAAGTCAACTTACTATCAATCCCTTGGGCTTCAGTCTTCCAGGTACCATACGCGTTACTCCAAAGGCTTTTGGATGACTTTTTAACTGAAAAAAACTTCCAGGATGTTGAGGGTTTTATGAAATCATCATAGCTATTGCCCAGCAGCTGATCAGACTGCAGTTAATGAATGTTGCCAGGAAATAGAAATATGTCTGCAATGAGCTCATCTTGTTACGCCCATATTCACTATCTCCCCTCCTTTCTTTTAAGAGCATTTTGCCAACTTAACATAAAGACCAAAAGACAAAGCTCCCACCCAACAGATTGAGCGAATGAAAGATATTCACACTAACTAACCCCATTTTCCGGTTCACCCCTCCAAAAATCCCACTGACAACATCAAGAGTGGGGAATCAAACCCCCTTACTACCAAGCCCGCAGCAGATAAAGCGGCGATTGTGGTTATACAGTATTGGAAGTGTAGCTACAACATAGCGTGACAGCTTGTTAGTGTTGAAAATATATAAGCTCTTTGTAATTGTGCCTTTGGAATGCCATCTGTCTTGAATTAACATCCACCTGGGATCATGTTTCGATGACCAATATGGACAGATTACTGGAACTTTAAAACCTCGCTTTCTTTGTAATTGACATTTAAACTGTTTGAAGTTTCTCATTAAGTCCTTTTTTACAAATTAGGTGCAGATGTATAAAGCTAAATGTACAGTATTAAGGGAAATTAGGTCACCTGAAAGCTCAATAATAAAACGTATCAACTGTTTAAGTGCAATGAGTACATTAAAATTTAGAGATCGACTTTATGCCCCAAATTCTTCAAAGTTCCATCTTTTCCCTTTCATCGCCACAGAGCCCCTGATGCCAACCATTTTTAATTAAAATGGCAGAGAAGAAAGCAGGTTTGGCCGCTCAGCCTGGGACAACTGGTCAACCATGGCCCACAAAGGGCTGGAGAAGGCAGGGCAGGCAGCCGCAGCGATGCCTGTTTCACGCAACGGGCAAGTCCTGCTGACAGCAATGGCACTAGGACATTTAAAGGACATGGGGAGACTTGAGGAGTAAATATAACACTGATGAGAAAATAAGGGAAAAATTTTGAAGGGGACTTGTTCAACACCTGGGTGGCTCAATAACCGTGCAGCTGACCTCCAGACCCACACCTACTGCACTCCACAGCCTTGTGGGGTGGGGGAAGAAAGCGTGAAAAGGGCAGTGGCTGAAGAAACACCTCCATGCACAGCCTGGCTGGCAAAATAAGGGTGAATTGAGTACTTCCCCTTGCCAAGTGAGGAGGCTCTGAGCTCAGGAAGGCATAAGAAAGGGGTGCAGGATAGACCACCACCAGGAGCTCACCTGATGTGCAGAGGACAGGAGCAAATACCACACTGGGGTTCATCAGCAGAAATCCTAGAAAGTTCTGAGCATCAAGGTGCTTTTAGCTGCCAGAATGACTCTTAAGAGATTTCAAGTACAGCAGCATGACCTCCCCAAAAGGCATAAAACCCCAGAGATGCCACTCAGCCAGCCTTTATGAGAGGCCAAGAAATACTGCACAAGCACATGAAGGCTCAACACTGGAAGGCACCGAGCATCTCTCAAGGGAACAAGTGCCCTCCTTCCCCACGCAGGGCCATGGAGCAAGGGGGACATTGTGCCTCAAGATGGCATCCCACAGTTGCATTTAAGCTCAGTGTGATCAAGCAGGTTTGGTGGAAGGTCCATTAACCCTCTCTCCCAGAGAAAGGTCTCCCAGGATAAATCAGGACACTGCCTACATAAAATGCACAACCAGAAATCCTTTTGGCACCACAGTAAGCATGTCGGTTCTTGAAATGACTCCAGGAGGCACACCCTGACTCCCTGCTCCTAAGCATGGAGGTGTGATGGAAAAAGCAGTCCTCTCTTAAAAGCTGATGAACAAGACAAATACACTGTCAACCAGGTCTTGGGTTTTTTTGCCGTTATAAAGCTGTTCTGGTAAACTACTAAAACTCTTTTTGCAAAGGAGGTGTAAACTTTCAGCTGGATAAGTTTCTGCTGCTTATGATAAACAGCCAAGCAACTTCTCTATGAAACTGGCTGTGCATCTGTTTGCAAGGTGAACAGCAGGACTCAAACAGTACCACAACAGGACAGTAAGAGATTCTGGTTTCCTTATTCACAGGCTCTTTCTCCATGCTCAGACATATCTTCAGCTCAAGGAGGGATTCAGAGAAAAATTCTGTGTATTTTTAAAAGAAAGAAAAATTTAACCAGATGTACCTAAGCAAACTGCAACATATGTGAGAGAACAAAACCCAACCAATATAATTCAGCAAGGTAACAATGTTATCCAGGAGGGGACAGCCCAATTCATTTGCAAAGGAGAAGAAGAGAGAGGAGTAACTGAATTGCCACTCCTACAGAATAAGAAAGACTTCTAAGGAAAGTGTGTTTGTACCCAGCTCTGGTTTGCTCACACATTTTATGAATACCGGCTTTCATTTGACTAACAGGTCCACAAAGGCAGGCACAGGACCAGGCAGGACTGGCCAGAACTGCATCAGCTTTAAGCAGACTAGTTGGGGTGCCAGCAGTGATTAGCTGGACACGGTCAGCTTTGCACCCTGCTTCTCATTAGCATTAATTAGCAAGCATCATACCTCTGCTGCTGCCAGGACGAGACTGACTCAGGCAGTAGTTTCACAGTCCTTAATGCCGAGTACGGAGTTGCCAGAGTGCGCAACAGGGAGCTGATGTCGGCCCTGTGCCTTTCTGCCAAGGGCAGAGGAGAGCGGAGACCCGCTTCAGCAGAAAGCTGGAGCAGCCTGGACAGGTAACGTAAGACCTCCCAATGTAACTTTAATCTGCCAAAAATGTTTGAGAGAATTTGAAACGCCAGAGCTAAGGCTCAGCTTTGTAACGTGCTTCACCTGACCTAGCAGCAACGGCTGACAAAAGGTCCCATGCTGCACGATCTCTTGCGTGGCTCAGTAACGCTGGTTACAAGGTAAACTGAGGCTCCATCAGATCAGATCATCCCCAGAGAGAGGACTGTAATGCCAGAGACTCAATTAGCAGTGTTCAAGGTGTCCCCTCCCTCCCCAACGTGAGCCACTGTCAGGTTCTCACCTCGCCAGCAACACAACATTAGTTTAGATGAACCAAAGTGACCTTGCAGAGAAGCAGATTCTGCACATACGGCTCAACAGTTCTGCCAGATAAAGTGTTTTTATCACTAGAAAGTCACACGTTCAAATAAATTTCACCGCAAGGCCATAATCTCGAAAGATACGCTTAAAAATGTGTAGAACATAAAATGAGTGATTTTTTTTGATAGAGGTTCAGGAAAGAAATCCCTCACAGACTTAACACTTTATTGATATTCTCGGTTATAGCTCCACACGCATCAAGCAGGACCAACTACTGCTAAGAACCACAATTCACGTCTTTCCATCTAAACGTTGCGACAAAGAACAAAACTACTTCACGACTAACAAAGGGGAACCCTTTAATTTGCTAGAACAATTTCGGCTCCCATTGCATTAGCACCCTCCAGCGTCCAACCCACGAAAAGCAACATCATCACTAACCTGCCAGGGAGACGCAAACTTGAAGTTTGAAACGCAAGAGAGAGCAGCAGCGGATGCCTGGGTGGGGAGAATGGCAACTGGAGATGAGAGAAGAGACTCCCGATGCTAGGAATTTTAGATGACATCGGTGCAGTGCCTGAACAAGATCAGACATGGAGTTATTTTTCTTCCCAGGCTCCTTTGTTCCTAGCAGGCGTGCTGGTGTCGACACCTTTGGCACCATATATTCCATACCCTGCAGCACTACACCGAGATGTGAGCTTAACGATGCCACTTTTGATTGATTTAGTACAGGGATATGGGTAGAGATCTGCCTGGAATATGCCCTGTAAATAAATACTTGTACAAAACCCTCCTATACGCCCAGGTGAAGCAGACGTGCTCAGGGAGCTGAGTTGGTAAGCAGGCGATGGTGCTCACATATGCAATGCTCTTCTCTTACAGCATAATCATTAAGCAAAGAGAGAACCCTTCACAAAGACCTGTCAGCCAGACAGTTTTCATGGGCAATGCTTCACTGCAACACTGTCTTTAAAAGCACACTTGAAGGTCTTGACAACAGCAACTGCAAGATCAGCTGCACTAGTTGCTAAAAACAGCTGGAAAGAGTTTTTTGGAACTTTTTTCCAACAGGACAAAAGTCTTTTGCAGGCGGGGAAAGCTCAGAAGGCTCTGGAACATCACAAGGCGGCAAAACCAGCTCTGGGTCCCAAAGGTTTTGCCTACCTGCTAACAACACAAATATTCTGTGGGCATTCTCACGGCAGCACTGTGCGGTGGCTTCACATGGGCAGCAACACCCAACTGAAGAGAGAGTGGTGGCAGCTGGAAAGGCAGACAGACAGCATCACAGGTACCTGCTGTAACTACCCAACCACCACGTGCACCAATTGCCAACATCTGAACTCGTCCCCGTATTTTCTCTCCCCACTGCACACAGCTACAGAGCTGCCCAGCTCAAAGGTGAGTAAGGGCTTCTCATGCCTCATCCTGCTCTGGTCTCTGACCACTTGGATGCCCCAGATTCTGAGGTCTCCACCTGTGTGGTGACCTCTAGGGCATCACAGCAGCACTGATGACAAGGGGCAGACAGTTCCCATGTCAGGGAGGCTGACACATCTCCTGAGAGTCAAGCGAGGGGGCTGTGGTGCTCAGCAACCACATCCCATCCCATGGCAGCACCAGCCAAGTGGTGCAAGCCCTTTCTGACCATGGCTGGAAGAGAGCAGCCTCTGCAGGTGCAGTCAGAGTCTTCTCCCAGCCCTGAACGGGTTCTAAATATGACCACCTGATCGTCCTCATACTGCATCAACTTGTCTTTTCCCCACAGTATAAATACACAAAATTCCTTGTGACCAGAAAGAGCAAGGCATAGCAGCTAAGAGCAAGTAAATAGCAGTTGTGATTCTGCACCGATATGGGGGGCAGGGAGGGAAAGGCACACACATGCTTCTCCTGAAACAGGCTGTAAAAGTAAGCTGAAAGAGGTAGGCTTGGTGCTATGCAGGACAGTGTCACTGTGAGCAAGGAAGACTGATGTGGATTTTATGGGCTCTTCACGCTGCCTCTAGCACAGCACAAAGCAGTCCAGCTGTCCCCGAGGTTCCCCAAGAACACCAGCATCAATATTGAATGTTCACTGTAACATCTATGTTACAGTTATTACAGACTGCAGACTCTTTTGTTATTCAACTATAAAATATTTACAGTATCATGGTCTCAGCAGAGACCACAAGAATTTAAAGCTTTAAATATTAAAATAAATTAACACTCAATTGCCTGTCTCATATCAGTCCTAAAAAAAATCTGCTCTTCCTCTAGAAATGCTGTTGACAATCTCCCTTAAATCAGCACAGGCCCAAGAATCAATCACTCTTGCAGAAGTCCTTCTCTGCCTGCAGGAAAACCACACAGATCTGCAGAGGAAAGGTGTGGTGGAGCTCTCATCTTACACACCATACATCACTCAGAGTCCAATTCTGCAAGCTGACCTGCATGAGAATTGACAGTTTACAGTAGAGCTCCTCCTAAAGTCCATGTCCTCACAGCTCTTTGGCCACTTGTGGGAAAGTACCTGGTGACCTTGGTCCCTTTACAAGTGGACATACATTGCCTACGTGACGCTCCCTCGTCCAACCACTGTTGTGGCAGGGGCATGAGGACACACCGCCCCTCTGGGCTCGCAAGGACCTGCCCAAACCCAGGACAAGGGATGCCAATGGAGCTGCTGACGGCCCTGCTTCTGCCCACATCCTATGCTCAGCTCTATCCAGGGCTGTTTATTAATGTCAGCTGCAACACGGTATTCTCTTAAGGAGGAAAGCTCCCAGTGTGGACTCAATGCCTCCTGGTTTTCTGCTGCAGGAGATCAAGCACAGCAGCCATGAAGAGCTGGCTAGGCTGAGGCTCAGCACAGGAACGGGGAAGATCCAGGTCACTCCACGTGTAGGAGCTGTACCAAATTAGGACAGCCAGGCAAGGGCGATTTTGTGGTAACTGGAAGAAACTATTTCTGTTTCCACGTTCCTTGTGCCCAAGTGTGGTGTGTAACCAGTGCCCCTCACGGGCAGGTGTGGAGCAGAGGCAGGTGGCTGTCCAAGGGTGCGAAGGAGGTTCGTTTTATGAACATCTCAGGGGTGAGCTCTGGCCTTAAAGGTTGGGAACGAACTTTAAGATCATCATGTTCAACCAGCACTGTCAAGTCCACCAGCAAACTACTGACTAAGCACCAGATCTACATGTCTTTTAAATACCTCCAGCGATGGCGACTCCAACACTTCCTTAGCAGCCTGGTTAACAGCCCCTTGGGTGAAGGTGTTTTTCCTGATACCCAAACTAAACTCCGCCCGGTGCAACTTGAGGCCGTTTCTTCTTGCCCTATGAGTTGTTATCTGAGAAAAGAGCGCGATCCCGCCCTGGCTCCAGCCGCCTCTCAGGTTGCTGTAGGGAACGAGAAGGCCTCCCCCCCGCGAGCCTCCTTTCCTTCAGGCGAGACAGCTACGGGCCCCTCAGCCGCTCCCCACAGCACCCGTCCTCCGGACCCCGTCCAGTTCCCCCGGCTGCCGCCCGCTGAGGAAGCGGACGAGCCAGAGGGCTGCGGTTTCCCCCCCACACCCGCTGCCGCGCGGCGGAGGCGCCCCGGCCCCCGCAAGCCCTCCCGCAGGCAGCTCGGGGCACCGCCACCCGCCGGAGAGCCGCCGCTCGGGCCCTGCCGCCCCCGCCCGACCGGGCGGCACGGCCGGGGCGGGGGAGGGGCCGGGGAGACCCCCGAGCGCGGCGTCCGGGGGGGGAGGGGCGGTGCCGGGGGTCCGCT
>WTSP01014919.1:0-11604 GCA_025331215.1 Actenoides lindsayi | reverse complement strand
ATGGAGGGATAAATCAATTTGGTGTCTTAGAGTGCCCCAGGAGAGCAGCTATATTGGGAGTGGGAGGAAATGGAGGGGCTTACGGACGCAGCTGGAGAGCAAGGGCAGCCTGATGCTCTTTCATTATTGATGAGCGGGGTATATCGATCCTGGAGCCAGCAGCTCCGCGAGGCTTCCTAATGGATCCTGAGATGCTGTGTCATTAAGAAGGACATCGAGCTGGGATGAGTGGAGCCAGATGGGCCAGTGGGAGACGTGGCTGAGGCTGTGTGGGACTGGGTGAGAGCACGAGGCTGGAGCGCTTTGAGTTGCTGGACTGCATTCCCCTGGGACTGAGGCTGGCAAGGCTGGGTCCATGGGGCTGGGTGTCCCATGGTGGGCTGCAGGAGCTGAGAAGCTTGTGGTTGCCCCTTTCATCTGCTCAGCTGAGGGGCTGGGATGGAAGCTCCTTGCGTGCACTATCATCAGCCACGGGGTGTGGAGCTTCCCGTGTGGTGGGAGCCAAGGACCACGCAGGGGAAAAGGCTAAAATCAGTGATTCCTGTCAACATTTCCGGCTTGGTGCCATAAATCACCCCGATGAGAATCAATCCCTCCTGGTGCATGCCGTGGGTCGTGACTGCTGGGGAGGAGGCCAGCTGTGGGTAGAGAACTAGAGGCCTTCATAGATGGGATGCAGGGGTGTCTGGGCCCCTCTGGTGACAGCCCAGAGGTGGGGACAGGGTGTGGGTCTGAGTGCTTGGCCTCATGAAGATGGGTGCTTAAGGCTGTGGTGCCAATGTTAGGTGCTTTGCTGACCCTGAGGTGTGGGGAAGTGAGTGGGAATCCTGCCAGGCTCTCCCTGGGGTGCCGACCCCTGCATAGTGTGGCAAGGAGAGGGAAGCAAGAGCTTCAGTTGCAGCCACATTCATGTCCATACCCTTCAGCGACCACCACATGTCATCCCTCTTGGCGTCACCTTCCTTCTCCCAGCTGGTGGACAGGATTTTGGTAAACCTTTCCTGGGGAAAACCACTTCCCTGCCCCACTTTGTGCCTCTGACGCTGCCAATCCCTGATGTTTCCAGTTCTAAAGAGTGGGCATGGAGGGATGTGGGTGCATAACCCCGTCCAGTGTATGGCCTCGTCGTGCTTTCCATTGCCCCCGTCACCAGTGCCTGGGCGACGTGCAGGGGCCCACGTTTCTCCTGACACTTGCAAAAGCACTGATGTAATTAGAGCTGTGGCTGAGGGAATTACTGGAGCATCTGCCTGCAAAGCCCAGGTCTCCTGCCTGGGGAGATGGCTGGGTGCTGCTGCCAGGAGTGGAGTGCATTTGCTCCTCAATCCCGCAATCCCCCTGTGCATGGGATGGCAGCTTGGCTGAGGCGAGGGTCTCTACACTGCAGTACCCTGTGCTGGTGTGGCTGCTCAGAACTGGGATTTGCTGCGTGAAAACAGGATTTGCCCTCACTTTAGGGTTATCTTCCATCATGCAGGGATCAGGCAGTGTCCTGCCACCCTGTCTGCACTCTCAGGGTTGAGGCTGTGTGCTCTGCCTCCTGCATCACAAACACCCCTAAACATATGCCTCGGGGCTACACGCACCCCAGCTTCGCAGGACCCCATTTTGCTTGTCCTCGGGGATGCTGAGGCTGGCTTTGGCCATTCACCGACCCCTGGGGCGGGTGTATGAGGAGACAGGAGTACTGCTGTCTGGGCAGGAGGCTGACAGCTGGAGCAGCTGCCAGCATCATGGAGAGCCCCAAGCATTGATCCTTCCCTTCTGCACGGCTCCTGCAACTTGTCCCCAGGGAGGCGTCCAGGCGCCATTGATCCCCTTGCTCAGTGGCCTTTGACCAGGCTTTCGCTGCCACTGCCGCGGGGGCTGGCTGCCGGTGGTGTCCCACCATCTGCCACCGGCGGTTGGGTCTCCCCAGCACCTGTGGGGCCAGGGGCTGCCTTTTCCTGGCGCCTGTGGTGGGATGGGGAGGGTCCTGTCCTGTGTCCCCACAGAGAGACCCTCAGCGTCTGCATGCCAGGGAGATGCTAAGCTGTCCATCCTGGCTGAGAAACTTGAAGAGGACGCATCTCTGGGTGTGAGACTAGCAAAGTGTGGAAACAGAAAGTGTTTATTTGAGGTATTGCAGCAGTCAGAGGGAAACCATTTCAGGCCCTGAAACAGGCTTTTGCTCAGGCACAGCCCAAGCTGCTGCCATTTTCCTCTCTGCTGTGCCCAGGAGCGGCTCCCCGTGTTGCTGTGGGTTTCTCAAGCCCAGGGTAGCTGTGCTGGCTTCCTTCTCCCACCTATGTGCTGCCTTGCTGCCCCTGTAACTGACTTTACCAACCCTGCTTGCCTGAGTGGCCAGGTGCCCTCCAGCAGCAGGGACCCCATCCCCAGGTCATGGGGCTTCCCTGTTGTCCCCAGCCCTGCCCACACTCCAGATCCAGCAGGGCACTGGGCCCCACGTAGAAGGTCTGTGTGCTGGGGCCAGCGCCCAAGCATGACATTCTTCCAGCACCCCCTCCCGCCACCGCCTCCTCCGTTGCTCAATCCTGGGTTCCCAGCCAGGCTGGCTGGAGCAAGGGCCCTGGTTTTCCAGGGGGAGGGAGGAGGCAGTGGCAGAATCCTCAGTAAGGGCAAGGAGGGCCCCTGCTTGGGGGGGTTTCGGACACTCTCGGCTGCCCATCCGCACGGCCTGTGGTGCCCTTTGCAAGCACCACGCCATCCCCAATGCAGCACCTGGGTGGGCATCCCATTGGGGCTGGCCGAGCCCCCAGCTACGGGTGTGGGCACATGAGGCAGCTGGCCAGGGCCCGGGCACCCCCTTGCTGCATGGGTCACACCAGTGAGATGCTCTGTTTCCAATTAGCTCCAGCGGCTACGGAAGGTGCTGGAATCTGGGAACCTGCACATTCCTGCCGCACGGCTGGCCGGCCGCGAACCCAAACATGGGTTTGTCCTGTTCCCCAGCCCAGGCTCCCCAGGGGCCTCTGGTGTATGGCCTCCATGCCTTTCCTGGCCCCCCAGTCCCCTGGGTGGGGCTGGCAGGGAGCAGCTGGGGAGCTGATGCTAGGGGAGACATCCCCTGGGTGTCTTTTCCTGGAGAAGGGTATGCGTGGATTCTGGAGCAGAGTGTGCAGGGTCTGTGCAGGGGGTGTCTGCCTCATATTTTGAGCAAGGGTTCCCGTGTTCTCCTTTCCTCCTTCAGCCCAAGGTGGCTGATGGGGCAGGAGTGGGCCAGGGCCAGCAAGGCTGGTGGGGTTGAGCAGGCTCTGTGGCTATGGGGCATGTGACATGAGAAGACATGAGCCCAGCACTGCCCTGTATGCCTGCTCCATCCTCCCCGCAGCCACTAAGCATGCCTCTGGGGTTGCTTTTCCCCATCACCCCAGGGGAAAACATCCCACCCCACACCTGGCCGGAGTGGCCTGGGATGGAACAGGGTGGCACTGACCTCCTGATGCCCCATGTCTCACTGGCAGTGGTGTATCTTTGCGGGCCACTTGAGATGCTGCGGCAAATCATGCAGTGGGCACAGCGGGAGAACCTCACCAACGGTGACTACGTCTTCTTCTACCTGGATGTCTTCGGGGAGAGCCTGCATGGCGACTCTAACCACGACCCCTTCAAGCCCTGGCAGCAGAGCCCAGGCCAGGACTCGGGGCTGCGTGAGGCTTTCCAGGTAAGCTGTTCCTGCCTGCTTGGGGACAGGGACATCCCCAGCCTGGCCCTGGTGTGTGAACTGGAGTGCTGTGCATGGTTGCAGATGGTCCTGGTTATCACCTACTATGAGCCTCAAAACCCTGAATACAAACACTTCCAAAACCAGCTCATCCTGCGAGCTAAGCAGAAATTCGGTGTGCAGCTCAACTACTCCCTGGTGAGTGAGTTCCCTGATGTGATGGGATGGTGAGGACCCTTGACATGGGGCTGTGGCATCTCACCATGATACAGGGGGTGGGACATGGATGTGGGGAATGCCAGAGGGGCCATCCCTGGTGGGAACAGCCACAGGCACTGTCATCCTCACAGGGTGCGTGTTGGCCCCGGTGTGGGGTTGTGGGGCTGTGGGGGGTGCCTGGCCCTGGCAGGAGGGGTCTTGGGGCGAGGGTGCTCTTGTGAGTGTGGCCATGTGTGTGCTGAGGTTTCCGCCCTGGCAGATGAACCTGGTGGCTGGGTGTTTCTATGATGGGATGTTACTGTACGCCATGGTGCTGAACGAGACCCTGCGTGAGGGCGGCTCCAAGAAAAATGCCACTCACATCATTGAGAAGATGCGAGACCGCAAGTTCCAGGGTAAGGATGGGGAGGTGACAGTTGGGACAGGAGTGCTGCAGGGGCAGTGGAACCCATTCTCCATCCCACCTTGGTCTCTCTTCTCCTGCAGGGGTGACGGGGCTGGTAAGCATGGACAGCAATAACGACCGGGAAACCGACTTCAACCTATGGGCCATGGGTGACCCTGAGAGTGGGCAGTATGAGGTGGGGGCTGGCACTGGGATCCTGCTGGCAGCAGGGGCTGGGATGCTGGGGCTGGCAGGGGGCATCAACTGTCTATGCTATAGGTGGTGGGACACTATTCAGGTGTGGAGAAGCAGATCCACTGGCTGGGACGACCTATCCCCTGGGTGAAGGGGGCCCCCCCGTTGGACAACCCACCCTGTGTCTTCGACGTGGATGACCCCTCCTGTGATAAAAGTGGGTGTACTGGTTCCTCACATCCCTTGGTCCCCAGAACCCTTCCCTGTGGGTGGATGGTAGCCTGGCGCATGTGGCCAGCTGGGCCATGCTGACATTCCCTCCTGCCTGCAGCCCCCCTCTCCATGCTGGCCATCGTGGCTTTGGGCACCGGCCTCACCTTTGTCATGTTCGGCATATCCAGCTTCCTCATCTTCAGGTCAGCCAGGGCTGAGAGAGCCTCTACCTGTGCACTGGGCATCCCTCAGCCTGGGGGGAGGGCAGGCAGGGCAGGGGGGATATGGAGACCTGACCCCCAAGTGCCCTCCAGGAAGCTGATGCTGGAGAAGGAGCTTGCCAGCATGCTCTGGAGGATCCGCTGGGATGAGCTGCAGTTTGGGAGCCCTGAACGGTACCACAAGGCAGCGGGCAGCCGGCTCACCCTGTCCCTGGTGAGAGCTGCCAGCCATCGGGCACCACTCTCTTACTGCCCCTGTGCTGCACTCCCTCCCTGCATGATACTCCTCCCTTGTTGATCCCCTGCATGGCACTCTATGCCCCACAGAGTCACAGCCCCATTGCGCAACCCTCCATCCCTACATAGCTCTCCATTCACTATAGAGCCGCACTTCATCCATCCCCTGCACGGCCCTCCATCCCTTACAGAGCTGCTCTTGTTTCACCCCCTATACAGCCCTGAATCCCCTACAGGGAACCATACCTTGTCAAACCCCTACCTGGCCCTCCATCCTCTACACAGTCACACATTATCCATCCTGTACATCACCTGCAGTGTACTGTTACCTCATTCTGTAGTTTTCACCCTCCCTACAGAGCATGCAGAGCTTGCTCTGACCCTTCAGAGCTTGTCCTGCACCATCCCCTGTACACCCCTGGGTGTCCCTGCCCAGATCTATCTGCACCTGTCACACCCGATCCCAGAGTCTCCATCCCAAACCCCTTCCTTCCCCACAGCGCGGCTCCAGCTACGGCTCCCTGATGACCACCCATGGCAAGTACCAGATCTTTGCCAACACCGGCCACTTCAAGGTCAGTACAGCAGGCAGGGAGTTGAGCCCTCCCCCTGAAATCCCCAGTCCTGTTGGGGTGCTCCCCTTTGGCTGTACCCCTAGCTTGTGGGATGCTGGCACCTTCCTCCCCTCCCCAAATCCACCCAAGGTGTGCTGACTTCTTCCCCCTCCCTGGTGCCCTAGGGCAATGTGGTGGCCATCAAGCACATCAACAAGAAACGCATCGAGCTGACGCGGCAGGTGCTCTTCGAGCTGAAACACGTAGGTCTGGGGGTTGGGATGGGGTGAGCGTGATGTTTGGAGGTGTAGGAGCTGGTCCTGGCAGTGGGGGTTGGGGGTGATGGGAGCAGCAGCCTGTCCTCTCTGACCTCAAGCCTGTCTCTGCTCCCTCCACCTCCAGATGAGGGACATCCAGTTCAACCACCTGACCCGCTTCATTGGGGCTTGCATCGACCCCCCTAACATCTGCATCGTCACTGAGTACTGCCCACGGGGCAGCCTGCAGGTAGGGAGGTTTGGGGGCACCAGAGCTAACACAAGTGCTCCTGGTGACCCAGCTGGGCTGGGCATCAAGGACAGGGCTGTAGGTGCTGGTGGCCACCCAAGTCCCACAAGACTTACAGTAGAGCTGCCCAAGCAGGCATCAGAGGCTGGGGGAGGGGGTGGGTGCCACAGAATCCCCCTGCAGCTGGGTGCTCAGTGAGGCTGGTGCTGGTGCCACCATCCCCTGGGTGCTTGGTGGGATCCACTAAATGTGCTGCCCCAGGATGTTCTGGAGAATGAAAGCATCAATCTGGACTGGATGTTTCGCTACTCTCTCATCAATGACATCGTCAAGGTACCCAAGTGAGGGGCACAAGGGGCTGGGGGAGGTGCCTGAGGGATGCCAGCTTCACCATGTCCACCTGTCCCAGGGAATGGCCTTCCTGCACAACAGCATCATCGGCCACCACGGCAGCCTCAAGTCATCCAACTGTGTGGTGGACAGCCGTTTTGTGCTGAAGATCACTGACTATGGGCTGGCCAGCTTCCGCTCGCCCTGCGATGGAGAGGACACGCACGCCCTCTATGCCAGTGAGTGCCTGCTCAAGGGGACCAGGGGGATGGGGTGGCCCTGCCTCACCACCCCATGGCTGTGTCCCACCAGAGAAGCTGTGGACAGCCCCGGAGCTGCTGCAGAAGGGGCGCCTGCCCACCCCAGGCATGCAGAAAGCTGATGTCTACAGCTTTGGCATCATTGTGCAGGAGGTCGCCCTGCGCAATGGCCCCTTCTACATCGAGGGCATGGACCTGAGCCCCAAAGGTGAGGGTGGAGGGCAAGTGTGGGGTGGTCCCATCCCCACCAGGGAGGTCTGATGCTCACCATTGGCCACCCCCTGGCAGAGATCGTGCAGAAGGTGCGTAACAGCCAGAAGCCTTTCTTCCGACCCTCCATCGACATCGGGGTGCACAGTGAGGAGCTGGCAGTGCTGATGGAGCGCTGCTGGGCGCAGGAGCCAGCCGAGCGCCCTGACTTCAGCCAGATCAAGATCTTCAT
This sequence comes from Actenoides lindsayi, assembly GCA_025331215.1. Taxonomy (NCBI): domain Eukaryota; kingdom Metazoa; phylum Chordata; class Aves; order Coraciiformes; family Alcedinidae; genus Actenoides; species Actenoides lindsayi. The sequence goes on along the minus strand of WTSP01014919.1, from coordinate 4,377 downwards.
CCGTAGATTCAACAAGTGGGTATCTGGAGAGCGGAGAAGTTGGCCTTGGGAGGGAGTGGGGATAGCCATGGGGGCAGTGGTTGGGAGACATTTCTTCCCATGGTGCCAGCTGCCTGCATCCCTGCAGGGAGGGCAGCACCAGCATCCTGGACAACCTGCTGTCACGCATGGAACAGTACGCCAACAACCTGGAGAAGCTGGTGGAGGAGCGGACGCAGGCCTACCTGGAGGAGAAACGCAAAGCGGAGAACCTCCTCTACCAGATTCTGCCCCAGTGAGAGAGGGAGAGATGGGAGCATGTGGGCCTGGGGATTGGCATGGGGTCAGTGTTTATCCGCTGCTGTGCAAATGCAGGGTCCCTTGCTGGCTCTCCAGCCTGGTGTAAGGCAAGGGATGCAAGGTGAATGGGATTTGGGGTGGGAGCCCACCACCATACCCCCTGTCCTCACCAGCTCCGTGGCAGAGCAGCTGAAGCGCGGGGAGACGGTGCGGGCCGAGGCTTTTGATAGCGTCACCATCTACTTCAGCGACATTGTGGGCTTCACTGCCCTCTCAGCAGAGAGCACCCCCATGCAGGTGAGAGTAGGGCTTGGAGGGCAGCCCCTGTGCAGGGCTGGCTCATATCCTGGTAGTGCCATCCCTGGGACCAGAGGGACGTGCCTCCTCCCGGCACCATGTGCTCCTTCACTCCATCCAGGTTGTGACACTGCTGAATGACCTCTACACTTGCTTCGATGCCATCATTGACAACTTTGACGTCTACAAGGTGAGGGGCAGGAGTGATCAAGCACAGCCCCCCAAAATGACGTGGGCAGTGAGGAACCTGGGATGTACCTTCTCCTGCTGATCTCACAGGTGGAGACCATTGGGGATGCCTACATGGTGGTGTCAGGGCTGCCTGTGCGCAACGGGAAACTGCACGCCCGCGAGATTGTCCGCATGGCCCTGGCTCTGCTCGAGGCGGTCAAAACCTTCAAGATCCGGCACCGACCCAACGACCAGCTCTGCCTGCGCATTGGCATACACACTGGTGAGCCCCCGAGCCAGCTGGCACTGCGGCTAGAGGGGGATGCTTGCCCACCTGCTGTGCTGCAGCCCTGGGCATCTCTGTGCCCGCAGGTCCTGTGTGCGCCGGAGTCGTGGGTCTGAAGATGCCACGGTACTGCCTCTTCGGGGACACAGTGAATACTGCATCCCGCATGGAATCCAACGGCCAGGGTGAGACGTGGGGCTGGCCGCTGGGGTCTGATGCCACAGCTGATGCCCCACTCCCAGATCCAGCCATGTTTCTTTTGCCCTTATGTGCCACCCAGCCTTGAAGATCCATGTCTCATCCACCACCAAGGAAGTCCTGGATGAGTTTGGCTGCTTTGAGCTGGAACTACGTGGTGATGTGGAGATGAAGGTGAGGGCATGGGGACCCCAGTGAGGTGACTTTCCTACCACAAGGTCATATGATATGTAGGTGGGTTGGGGTTGGGATCCTTTGTTCCCCTTGGTGCTGGGGATGGCATCCAAGGAGCGGCATGGAGGGGTGGGAGGGGTCTCGCTGCTCCCCTCCACCCCCCAGGGCAAGGGGAAGATGCGGACATACTGGCTGCTGGGAGAGAGGAAGGACCCCAATGTCATCTGAGCCCGGCGGCAGTGGAGCCCCCAACCCCAAAGGGGCCACCATAGTTCCCAGAACCTGGTCCCCCAGGATGCACCGGCAGCCCCCCATCACCGCAGCCCCTTACCACCACCACCACAGCCCCCCTGCTTCAGCAGGGCTCGGGCATGGGGAGGCCAGCGGCCAGAGCACTGCCTGCCCCCCTCCATGGCACCAGCAAAGCCCACCTCCCCCTGCAGCCTCTGCTGGAGAGGGTAGCCATCCCCGATCCAGATGGGGGAACACCCCGTATCCTCCCACACACTATGAAGTCCTGCCACCCCTGCCCTCGCCCCTGTGGCTCAGCTGGCTCTGAGCTGCTCCCGGGGCCTGGCTGCCCCACAGGGCACTTTGCCATCTCTTTTCAGTACCTGGTCCCAAGCAGAAGCTCTGCCCATGTCACCCCCTCTCCGGAGGGGGGAAATGGGGGCTTCTGCCAGGGCTGACCCCTTGCCCAGGGCAGGCTTTAATGCTGCGGCTCCCCCCACTCCCCAGTCTCCTTCACCTCTGTATATAGCCCCACCGGGTCATGTAAATACCCCCCACCCCTCTCCCAGGTGTAAATATAAGAGTCGCTGCAGACTTATTTTGTTGAAATACAGACTTCCCCAAATCCCTTCATCCTGTGACCTCTGCTTTGCTCTGCCCCAGAGCACCAAGTGGGATGGGCGGACGCCAGTAACGAGCTCAGCTGGGGCTGGGGATGGCTGCCTGGAGCATTGCACTGCAGGGGTCCAGCTCCAGTGTGGAGTGGGGGTCTGGGCACGGGAAGTCCAAGCAGGGTGGCTGCAGCGGTGGCTGGTGAGGGATCAGGGAGGTGCTGGGAAGGCAGGGCCACCACAGCCGGGTTTCCTTTGGCGTGAGGACTGCAGTGCATTCCTCTGAGCTCATTCTCTGGCCGAGCTGCCACTGCCTCTTACTAGAACCCACCTGTGTCTGGGGACAGGGGCTGCGTGTCACCAGCTGCGGGTGCTGGGCATTCCCCCAGGGATGGGGCTGTGCCAGTGAGCTCTCCCTCAGTGCCCAAGGGGGGAGGCCTGGGGCCATGGCATGTTCTGGAGCAGCGGTGGCTTGCAGAGGGGCTGGAGTGTGTCCACATGGCCCCACGAGGATTGGGATTCTAGGGACATGGTGCGCCCCCTCCAAACACACGGCATGAGAACAACCCTGGGGTGGCAAGGATGCCGGGACCGCCTGTGCCTGTCTGCTTTTTATTGTTTGTGGGGCTGGAACCGGCGGCTCAAGGGGGCACAGGGCAGGGGCTGCTCTAGGTACTCGGTGATGGGAGTGGAGAAGGCTGCATTCCTCCGGAAGGGGTTGTCCCTGCTGCCAATGCTGGTGACACCCTGGAGGAAAGTGGAGAGGTCCCTGTCAGCAGCCGAGTTCCCTGGGTGCTGGCAGGGCAGGATGCGGTAGGAGAGCTTACAGGCAAGCTGTGGGCTTGTTCCAGCCAGAAGCTGCAGGGCTGCTCCGTCAAGTAGTTGTGGGGCTGCAGGTGGAAGCAACGTGACAGCGAGCAGGGGGGACAGTATGTCCTGGGGGGCATGGGAGACTTGTGGGTTCCCTGGGAGCTGCTGCAAGCTGTCGGGGGCTGTCCCCAGCCTGTACCTGGGACGTGGGCAGTGGCGTGACCTGGCAGTCCTCAGCGCAATAGTCCTGATGTGTGGTGGAAACTGACTCCATAGGCATCTGTCGGGAACAGATCTCCTCCAGCATCTCCTTCCTGCAGGAAGAGCAGACCCTGCAACCCTCAGCTCTGGGGTCCTCCCCCAAGACAGGCAGCCACAGCAGGGTCCCCTCCTCTGGGGCATGGCTTGCCTGTATTTCTCGTAGAGCATGGACTCCAGCGTGGCCTCCCGCTGCCCTGTTGGAGGGGAGGGTGCCATTATGCCCACAGCTGAGATCCCCTCTGTGCCTTTTCTGGGGTCACACAGCTTGGGCTGGGGACTTAGCCTCACCTCGCCCCAGTAGCAGGGCCCTGTACAGTGGGCAGTAGATGTCCTTCCTGGTCATGCTGCTGGTGGGCCAGGAGAAGAGCTGGTGGACCAACAGCCCTTGGTGGCTGTGCTGGTGGATGAAGGCCTCAGTGCCTGGCTCACGCTCTGGCACAGCATCCAGGTGGTTTGTGGCTCTCTGGGGACAGATGGTAGGGGCTGCAGGGAGGAGGCAGGATCCCACCCTACAGTGCCTGGTGCCCAATCTTGACTTTTATGGTTTTGACAGTCCCATGGGGTTGAGGGCAGGGGGTTGGGAGGTGGGGTGAGCCAGCCCCTCCTGCTAAGCACCCACAAGCTGGGGGCCCTGCCCCATACCTAAGGCCATGCCATGCAAGCTTGAGGAGCCGTCCCAGAGGCACAAGCTGCAAAAAGGTAGAATGGTTCTTCCAGATAGCTCCCCAGGAAAGCTGGAGCAGGGGCACCTCCGGCTTGAGCAGGGCTCACCTCTCCTGCCTGCCAGGAGTTAGATCACCTTATATGGCCACCCCCACCCCCTGGGTGCCCCTAAGGCTGGGCAAAATGCTCTTATAGCACTTGAACAAACTGTGGAGTCCCCAGGCTGTGGCTCAGTGTGACCCATGTGCCCCCCAACCTGCCCAAGCAGGAGTTTCCATATCCCTGCGATGGGGCTGCTGCACCCAGCTCCCACCTCCCCAGCAGCGAGCTCCCGACACTCCTCCCAAAGCCTCGCCATCACTCCCCACATGCCTGCTCATGCCTTTTGTGCTATTG